>NW_006497279.1:591120-616592 GCF_000471905.2 Amborella trichopoda
GGCATTCTCAAGCTCGGCTATCAAGGCTTCATATTCAGCAACGCTATTGGTACATAGGAAATTCAATCTGATGGTTGTTGACATTAAAATCTTCTCGGGTGACCATAGTATGACTCCTATACCTGACCCGTATTTATGCTTTGCACCGTCGAAGTATAGCCCCAAATCAAGTCCTCAATTGTGAAGAGGTTCTCATCAGGGAGATCCGTGTTAACGGGAATATTGTATGGCAGTTCGTGTTCAGCTAAGTGGTCAGCAATGGCTTGTCCTTTGATCAATTTTTGAGTGACATACTCGATCTTGAACTCTCTCAATAGCATTCTCCACTTCGTCAAAGGTCCGTTGAGGATTGGCCTCTCCAATAGGTACTTGAGTGAGTCAATTTTTTATATGAGCTTGACGGAATGAGATAAGAGATAATATCTTAGTTTCTGCATGGCCCACACATATGTTAAGCCATTGTTCTCCACATTTGTGTATCTTGTCTCATAGTCGACCATGGTTTTGCTGCCATAGTATATCGTTTGTTCTTTTCCATGGTCGTTATATTATCCTAACATTGCCCCAATGGTCTTTTCTTTCACTGACATGTATAGGAACAGGGGATTATCTAGACTAGGAGGACAGAGGATGAGAGGTTTGGTGAGGTACTCCTTGATTTGATTGAACGCTTCTTGGCATTCATTGTCTTATATTTATAGGGTGCCCTTCTTAAGGAGTTTATTGAATGGTGCGCACTTATCCGCTAGTTGTGAAATGAAAAGCTTTATGGCTTGTATGCAACCTTGAAGCCCACGGATTTCTCTGATGTTCCGAGGAGGAGGCATTTCAATGATGGCTCGTATTTTGGACGGGTCCACCTCAATGCCTCTTTGACTTACTATAAAACCTAGTAATTTTCCAGATTCAACTCGAAAGGCACATTTTTGTGGATTGAGTTTGAGTTGATGTTTCAGGATTCTTTCGAAAATGGTTCTCAGATTAGTGAGATGATCTGACCTGGTCTTTGACTTGACCAGAATGTTGTCAACATAGTCTTCCATAACGGTATGCATTAGATCATGGAAGATGCTAGTCATTGCCCATTGATAAGTTGCTCCTACATTTTTTAGATCGAAGGGCATGACTTTGTAACAGTAGGTTCCCCATTGTGTTATGAATGACGTCTTGGTTTGGTCTTCTTCTGCCATGAGGATCTGGTTGTAACTCGAGATGTCGTCCATGAATGACAGCATCTCGTGCCCGTAGTATTGTCGACCAAGGCGTTTATGCTTGGTAACGAGAAGTTGTCCTTTGGACATGCTTTGTTGAGGTCTCGATAGTCGACACACACTCAAATCCTCCCGTCTTTTTTTAGTACGACTACTATGTTGGCCAATCATTTTGAGTAATCGACAGGGATAATGAACTTCGCTTTGAGCAGTTTATCGATTTCCTCCTTAATTTTGAGCTCAAGGTAGGTCTTTTGACGTCGGAGTTTTTGCCTTTTAGGCCTTGCCCTTCATTGACTATTAGGTGATGTTGCACCAATGTGGGATTTAGCCCTGGCATATCATCATATGACCAGGCTAAGACATGACGATATTCCTTGAGAAAGGAAATCACATCTTCCCACTCCTCAAAAGATAAGGAGGTTCCAAATTCATCGTTTTAGGTATTATGTACCGTTATTGAGTTATCTTGAGTGAGCACCATTTTCAAAAATTCATTTTCGTTATTATCTTTTGAATTTTCCACAGTTTTTGATATGTCGCGAGAGGTGTCCCTTATGGGACTCGCGAGAGAAATGTTGGGGACCGAACGCGCAGGGTAGTTAGATGGACCCCCTTCGCCTATCCGTTTTTTGAAACCAAGACTTGGAGGTGTTGCTGGTATGCTTCCAGCAATTCTTGAGATAGATGAGTGATTGACTAATTTCGTTCCTGAGTTTGGGTTGGCGGATGAGCATGCTTGGTTGTGTTAGAGCCGATTGTGTATACCTTCAAATCCAGGTCAGTGAAAAGGTCTTCAATTCCCAATTCTTGTATGTGCTGAGATGTGGAAGAAGAGTTATTCCCTATTGGGGAATCAAGGATCACCTTTGGCCGTTTTGAAGGACGGGCATCGAGAGGATCGAGGCTTTGAATGCCTCCGGATACAAAACCTAGATAGCTTGAAGGCTTCATCCGGCTTTGAAATAAAGTGAGAGAACACCCGAGTCCTCTTCGATCCCTATCGTTAGTTTTGGCTTGGGGTGATTCAGAAATAACCTTCATTACCCATTGCCCTTGAATCCCCAAGCCTTGGCCTGGTTGGAAGCCTTAGGCGACAAGCATGTGCCAAGCTTCAAGGGACATGGAGCCGTATCGATATTGATATTGGATAATGTCCTCCATCGATGCAGAAGTTTGCATGAGGAACAGGGATGCCGACTTCTAGGCGTAAGTTGGCACAATCAGCTTGCTCAAAGGAAGCGAGGGGGATTTCCCCGAGCTCGACCCCTACGACTAGCTTTCCGCTATGTGTGCTAGGATTAAGAAAAGAAGGGGGGTCGGCAAAAACCTTTGCAATGCCATTTTTTGTTGGAAATTTTAGGCATTGATGTAGCGTGGAGGCGACCACGAGGTTTTCGTGGAGTCAGGGTCTTCCTAGCAATATGTTGAAGGAAGGTTTTATGTGCAAGACATAAAACTTTACCGACTGAATGGTGGGACCAATCTTGAGTGTGAGAGGAAATATGCCCTTAACCTGCCTCTTAGTCCCATCATATGCAGCAATGGTTAACTGACACGCTTCGAAGTCATCTGGGCTTTTGCCTATCTGCTTCACCGTTTTCATAGGGCATATATTTAAGGATGCCCCATTAACAACCAGCACTCTCCTTATCTCATATCCTTTCATGAAAATAGTGATATGAAGAGGCTAAACGTGAAAGCGATTGACATTAGCTGGGATGTCATCGTCCATGAATATGATTGGCGTTGGTGCCATCTGTTGGTTGATCATCCCGCACAACTCATCCAATTGTGTGTTGCTCGAGATGTGGGTCTTAGAAAGAACCTTTTCAATTTGCGCTCTATGTACCGGCAAATTCATAAGCAGCCCCAAGATAGAGATTTGAGCCTGGATCTTCTTGAGATGAGTGGGTAGATCATAGGTGGTTGCGGATCCTTGAGTTCTTTTATTAGGTTCATGATCAGCAACCCCTGCTGGTGGTTTGGCTGTTGAAGCGACTCTCATTCTTTCATCAAGAGTGTCCACCATCAATTGGATGGGTTTGAACACTCGACCTCTTTGGGTTAAGGAATCAACTTCGCCAGCTTGGAGCTCGATAGGGTCAGCCCTAGCCGAGAGTAATGGGAGACCTCGGGATGTTGGCCCCTTGTTTGGAAGATGATCCCTTTTCATCAGCTTTGACCATGTCAATCTTGAGGGCATCATCTTTGTCATATTGGTCCCACTTAGGAGGATCATCAGAGTTCGGGGACGAAGAGTTTCCTCTAAGAAGGCTCAAAAGATCTTCTTCAACTTCTCGGAGATGATGATCACAAGCAAATATGAATTGGCTGGGATGATCTTCTTCATCTCCGTTTTCAATCATGTGCATGATAACATCGTCCTTTGAGTTACTTGGAGCTCCCGGTTCTTCGGTTGTTGTAGCTCTATTTTTGGGGAAAGGGTTTGTGAAGATGCCCATCTTTTGATTAGGTTCTTCAACAAGTTGATTTCTTGGTCTTACAGTGATGCCGCCTCTATTAATCAACCCTTGAATCACCCGCTTCAAATAGAAACAGTTTTGGGGGTATCATGGGCATGGTTTCTATGCCACTTTCACCATCTGTTCTTATCCTTAACCTCAAATGGTGGTTCAGATGGCGGCAGGAGTTGAATCATGTTTTTCTTCAAGAGTAACTCCATTACTTTTTCTCTCGAGTCTTTAAGAGGAGTGAAGTTGTCCTCTCGTCTTCGATTGTTATTTTGAGCGTTAGCTCTAGGCTGACCCCTTCGATTTTGATTCCTATTATTGTGCTGGGTGGTTGAACCTTGAGCTGGTCCGTTAACGACAATTTCGTTAACCTGACCGGAAGCTTTCCCCTTACTGTTGCACTTATTTGTATTCTGGTGAGTCGTGATGGGTTTGTTATCGGGCCTAGTACTGAGGGGTATCCCTCTCGTCTTTTCATGTCGCGCCACTTGCTCAATCATGGAGTTGAAAGAGTGGGGGATAAGTCCCTGGCTAAAGAAGGTCATGTATTCAGGAGCTACATTTTCTGAGGCCATGGAGATTTTAGCTGAGTCCGTAAGTGGACATCTTGCGAAATTGACCAATAAAATCCTCGAAGGATTCTCCTGGGTTTTGTTTGGTTGCACTGAGCTCGCCCAGGGAAAGAGATCTTGGTGTCGACCCACGGTAATGAGAGACAAACTGGTTTAACATTTCGTCTGGAGTTATGTGTGTTTAAGGGATCATTCTTCTCCAATGGTAGTTTAAAGACTTACCGGTCAAAGTTTGTGAAAACAGGGCCTTCAACTAATTAGGTCTGTCTCGCAAGGCTTGGATGGAGAGGAAGTATGCATTGACGTGAATATCTGGGTCACTCTTCCCGTTGAATTTGTTTTTAAACTCTGGAAGGACAAACCAAGGGGGAAGGTCTTCCATGTCTCCAAGGGTCTCACGAACATAGGCCTTTGCGGGTAGGATTTCATGCGTACCCATCCTTACAAGCATATCATGTATCTCTTTTAAGGTGCCTTCTTATTGGGTATTCGGCATGAGAGTAGGCCCACCGGTCGGTGGGTTCCCAAGCATAGACTAATGAGTCAAGACTTGGGGTAAATGTTGGTCTACTTGGGCCTGTGATGGATGAGCCGCGGTTACCGGGGCAATTTGAAACATTTGTCCTTAAGGGGCGTACTAACCCAGGCATCGCCACCGGTTGTGGAAACTGCAAGGTTGGTTGAACTGGTTATACAAGAGGGACCAATTGAAGAATCGGCCAACTCAGCTGTGCTATGCGTTGACCTTTACTATTAGGTTGGTTTTGGACCAACCCATGAACTGGGGCATGAACTGTGTAACCTAAGTCAACTAGAATTTTGAGAGCAACTGGATGCCTATCTCACCTAAGGGTTGGTCTAGATTGATGCCTCGGCTGCGTACAGTGTTCAAGACATTGTGGGCTGTACTACGGTGGCTCGAGGTTGGGTTAGATCCCCTAGATCTAGATGGTTCTTGATTTTGATACCGTTGAGCCGTTATCTTAGTGCGACTTCTAGGCATCATTAGATACAACGTGAACTTCTTCCCTCGCACGGCTCTTGCTTTGGTTCCCTATTCACACGGCTCCTACTGTGGCTACGTAAGGTTCCCTGTAGGGCAATGTCTGGCCGAACCCCCTGGCTGTTCAATGTTTCTCAGGCAAAGACAACTTTTCGGACCATACAGAGCTCAAGGTTAGGAGTGGATCCCTAGGACTCGGCTTCTAATTGAAGACTTGGATGGTGGATAATGGATTAGCCCGAGTTTTGGCCATAATCCCAAGGGATTGCGGCATACTAGTCCCTAAGTTTGAGAAGGTTCGGTTTAGAGTTAGCCAAGGGGCGGTCATCATATTCGCCTTGGGTGACTGACATGGTGATCGCCCTTGGCAGGGTTCTAGAATTAGACTTGGGTAAGATCTAAACTCGATGGCCTAGGGTAGATGTCAGCTGACTCTAGGTGCCAACCTTGAGTGACAACTAAGCTAACCTTAGCCTGAAATCTAGACTCAACGGGTTTTGGTTTAGACTCTGAACTAGGGTAAGCCTAATCCAACCCTAGAGGTAACTCTAAGCTTAGACCTATATTAGAACCAAGACAAATATCTAAACAAGGTATGTCCGAGTCTCGGCTTAAGCCAAGAGTGGGTATAAGTTCAGACCTGGGTGCAAACCTGGTCCGGACTTGGACTAAGTTGGGTGCAAGCAGAGGCTTGGACCTAGAGGGTTATGATAATCAGGCCGAGTGTTGACCCGGACTGGATCAAAGTTGGTTTAGGCACGAGACCTTGGCTTGGACCAAAAAGGGGCCTAGGTTCGAACTTGGGTGTGAACTTGGCTCAGACTTGGGCTAGGCTGGGTACAAGTCTGAACCTGAACCTAGAGGGTTCAGCTTGAACCAAAAGCAAATTCGGGCTGAGACCCAAGATCAATAAGCAAGCAAGCATACGAAATTTTTTGACCAAGTATAGTACTATAAGTAGGCTTGGCTTGAGAGTGGGTTTCTAACTACTGAAATGCTGCTAGGCTGATATAGATCCCCGCATAGGTCCTGGCCTCATGTTATAGGATTTTTTCAAGACTTACTATATGCGGAGTTGCTTTGAGGAAAAGGATTACGGAGGGGCGCTCACATTTAAAGTTACGCGAATCCGAACCGCCTCGACTCTCAAAGCTGGGTTCCTCTCACGCCGTTAATGCGGATTTTGGGGGTCTTCGAAAGATTTGTTTTCTAGTTTTTCGGGATTCCTGGTCGGTGTGTGCCAGGAGTGTGTAAAGAAGTACACAACAAAAAATAATGTCAAGCACACAAACACACAATGCAAAGAAAGAAAATAAGTGGGCGCTCGGCACCGATCGTGCTTAGCGATGGGCCCTTCGAAGTGAAACTCACTTGAAGCACAGTATAGATGGAGGGGTAAGCAACCCTAAGAAGTTAAAGTAGAACAATGAGACCAGGCACAGTCTGTGCTAAGTCAAGTGCGGCCCAGGTCAAGGGTGACTCAAACGGGACACGGTTCAAGGAGGGTACGAGCAACCCTCGATGTATTCTTTTTTTTTGGTCGATTTTTTTTATCTTTTTTAAGTTTTATGAAACACAGTTAAACTAAGCATGGTGAAATCAAGAAAAACATGGTTTCAGTCAAAATTAACAAACTAAAATAAAAAAAGAGAAAGTCAGGAGCAGAACAGACTTATTTGAATCAAAGTATATTTTTATATCTTTTTAAAAAATTGGTGAACAAGCACAAAAAAGGCTCTAGAACAGGCCTGTGGGGTCCCAAAATTTTTCTGGGACCTCTGTGATAGGTCGGCACGGGTCGTGTCGCACATATAGGTTGGGCAGCACAAGTGGTGTTGCCCAAAAAAAAAAGTTATTTATTTATTTTTGTCTTGCTGATCTTGATGAAATGAGGCTACTGAAACTTGTAAAAGCAAAAAAATCAGACTTTTTGATGAAATAAAATTAAAACAAAGTGAAACAGAAGAACAACAGATAGAACAGACCTGTATCAAGCAAAATATTTTTTAGATATTTTTAAAAATTTTATTTTGCTCTGAAATTTTGTGAGCAGTCACAAAATAGACCCAGGACACAGCTTGCAAAATTTCAAAAAAAATCTGACTTGGGCAATGGGGGGCACCAGAGGGCGTGTTACCCTGGACCGGGGCAGCACGACCCATGTCGCCTGGATGGCACGCCCTGTATCGCCTGGGTGGAACGCCTAGTGTTGCCCAAAAAATTATTTTTTTGATTTTTTATATTTTTTTCTTGTAGATCTTGATAAGATAAGCATACTTTAAACTTGGAGAAACAGTAACTAGAATATTTTTTTATGAAAATAAATTAAAATAAAGCGACAGGAGGGGACTGTAGATCTAACATAAAAATATTTTTTTTGTATTTTAAAATATTTTATTTTCACCTAAAACTTTGGGAACAGTCATAAAATGGTACCTAGAAAATGTCTACGAAGTTTAAAAATGATTATGAGATTTTTGAAGTTTTGATTCTAGGATCAAGCTCGATGGCCTCGTGGGCGCCAAACTGTTTACAGTGTAAAATCAAAGAGATATTGAAATGAAGGTCTCTCAGATCTGACACCTTAAAATGATGGAAATGAAATAGTAGAGAATGTGGGACAAATCAAATTCATATCTGAGGGCCAGATTTGCCTAGAAACGAGCAGATCTGCTCTCAGATCGATGGCAGAGCCAGCATAATCCAAGATATCAAAATACGCTTTTTAGAGAAAATTAATAAAAAACAAATCAAAATAAAATAAATCAGTAAAGAAATGATGAAAGAGGGAGGGTTGAGAATGATACCATACCGGGCCGGATGGCCCGAGACTCTCGAGCCTTTTGGGGCTCACCTATATCAAAACCGGTCATCTTTTGTCTCTCTGGTCCAGATATTAAATCCCTTAGTATAGGGTGGTTGTGTCCTATAGATGGTTCTAGACTTTCAGGTTTTAGGGTTGAAGTTGTAGGAGGCTCGCCTCATCCCCCCGCCTCAAAATGCCATGAAAAGATGGTTTATAGGGGTCAAAATCCAATGGGAAGGATATCCTCCTGCAACAAACAAATTCCCCCAATCAAAAACGTATATTTGGAGGTACGGATTTGGGCGGCACTGGGCGTGGGGGCATGTCGCCAGGGAGGCATAGGTCGTGTCGCTTCGACGGCACGCCCGATGCCGCACACACCAATTTTAGTCCAAATTGATATTTTTTACTTCTTATGTATTCCTTAGCCTCTTGTGAAATTCTCTAATAAAATTTGGGTCAAAACAGATTTTTTTACTATTTTTAATGATTGTTTTGGTAAAACAAGGCGTTTACAGAAATCTAGGTCAAAACAGGGTTTATACAAGGTTCCGGGCAGGCAGACTAGTTCTGGGTCACAAGGTAGGTTGTGTGAACCATGGATTTGGGTTTACTATGTTAAGTGTGGTCCTAAGGGTTCAAGAAACCACAGAATTTGCTATATTTAAAATGGGGTGTCTACACTCACTAACAACACTGATGAATCCCTGATTTTGCTCCCGCGAGTTCATGAGGTTCAAATGTTTGAAATTCAAAGACAAACGTCAGCAATCATACCTACGTAAACAACCCAGCAGTGAGACTAGGCAATGCAAAAAGATAAAAACAAGAGGTAAACATAATTATAAAGATAATGACTATGCTCTACAGACTCTAGGATTCAAATGAATGCATAAACCCAAGATGAAGATGGAGGGTGAAGATTCAAAGAGAGGAAATGCATGGTTATCCCATTAAAAATCATAATTTAAGAGTATAAAAGGGGATTCTCGATTAAAGACGAGTTTGCATTTCTGATAGACACAGTTCAGTAGAGATAAGTGTTCTTGCGAGGTTTTGCCTCAGTAAGAATAAAGAGTGAAAAAGACAGTGAAATATTCAAGACACGAAGAGAGAGGTAATCGTCTCCTACGATGATATTCATGCGTACATCCATAGGTATATGGGCCGATATGCCATCGATCTTATCTTTTCCCTTTTGATGTGACTGTGTATTTTCTTCCTTTAAAAACAAACTTATAGGTTTCAAGGCCAGGATCAAAGGCTTTCAGCTAATTTTTTTTCAATCGATGTAAATTGTAACAGATGATTAAATCTCTGAAATTGTTCAATGCCCGGTATAATATAAAGCTTGTATTTCTGATATGAAGTGCATGGGTGAATTTAGCCCTGAATGTGATATCCTTTGGTTTTCTATTTGGAGGCTGATATTTGTCTAAACATTCCCATTTTTAAGCATCCATATTTCGGAGCGTCCACTCTCAAGGTGTCGGTCTCTTTCTCTCTCTTCTCTTCTCTCTCTTTCTTCTTTTTCTTTCTTTTTATTCTCTCTTTTTCTTTCTTTATTTAAATTTCTTTCGCTTCTCTTCTCTTTCTCTCTCTCTCTCTATTTCCTTTCTTTTATTATGATTATTATTCTCTCTTTTCCCTTTCTTTATTTCTATTTTTTCTCTTCTCTTCTCTTTCTCTTCTTTTTTTTCCTCTTTCTTCTTTTTGTTTCTCTCCCTTTCTCTCATCTTCTCTCTTTCTTCTCTCTCTCCTCACGGACAAGCGGCTAGGCTGTCGGCCCACTCTCACCTGGACTGACGGTTAGGCCACTAACCCACTCTCCTCTCTCTCTCTCTCTCTCTCTCTTCCCTGTCTCTCTTTCTCACTCACATGGACCAGCGCCTAGGCCGCCGACCCACATTCTCTCTCGCCCCTCTGTCTCCCTTTCTCTTCTCTTCTCTCCCCCTCCCTTTCTCCCCCCCGCTCTCTCTCCTTCTTGGATCGGTGGTTAAGCCCTTGACCAATCTCTCTCCCTCTCTCTCTCTCTCCCCTATTTCTTCCCTCTCTCAATCTCATTCTCTTCTATCACACTCTTCACACAATCATCTCTCACACACTCTGTCTTCTCTCACACTCTCTTCACACACACATACTCTCTTCTTTCGCACATCCCCTACACTTGTCACTCCGCTCTAACTCGGACCACCCTTTGCGTGAGGCTCTTCTGAGGCCATGCCAGACTTGTCCCATTCCCTTGACCTTAAGAAACCTACATAATTGGTTCCTTCCTCTCTTCCTCCTTCTCTTTCTTCTACTCTCTTTCTCATTCTCTTTCGTCATCACTCACTCCACTTCTCTTTTCGGACTGCCTATGGTGAGCTCTTCAGAGGCGCATGGTGCAATGGGTTTGTCCCTCAACATAGCAACCTTAAGAATCCTCCAGGTTGTTTTAGACTTTGGCTGAAGTCTAATACTCTTTCAGTCGATCCTGATAATACCTCCTAGTGGGAGGGAACGTCAGATGTCTGGATATTGAGAAATTTTCTTTTCCTTGTCTCATATTTTTCTTCTTCCTTCCTCACCTCTTTCACTCCCCTTTCTCTCTTGTCTTGAGCACTTTGTCGCTCATCACTCGCTCTACCTATCTTTAGGAGGCTCTTCTGAGGTTCATCCTGCTTGGACTTGACCCACAGTATAGTTCCTTAATAATCCTCCGGTGTATACATGCTTTGGTCTGATACCTTACTATGCTACTATTGAAGCCTCCCTTCGTCTTCTTCTTCTTCTTTTCAATTTCTTCTTCCTCTTCTTCTTCTTCTTTATTCATCCACTCATTAGGAGGCTCTTCTGCGATTCATCCTGCTTGGGCTTGACTTAGGGTATAGTTCCTTAAGAATCCTTCGGGGTGTTCAGGCTTCGGTCTGATACCTTTTTGTATTACCATTGACACGTCTTAGGGGTGGCGGTGCCGGAAAGCTATCAGATTGCCGAGTGATTCCTCTCTCTTCTTCTTCTTTTCAATCTCTTCTTCTTCTTCTTCTTCTTTATTCGTCCACCCATTGGGAGGTTCTTCTAAGGTTCATCCTACTTGGGCTTGACCCATAATATAGTTCCTTAAGAATCCTCTAGAGGGTCAGGCTTCGATCTGGTACCTTTATGTGCTACTGTTGAACCCTCTTATGGGAGGTGGCACCGAAAGGCTACTAAATTAATGGGTGATTCATGTCTCTTCTTTTTTTTCTTCTTCTTCCTCTCAACCTCGTCTTTTTGTTCTTCTTCTTCTTCATCTTTTTCTTCTTTTTTCCTCCCCACTAACTCTTAAACCCACTCTTCAACTCTCAAACCCTTAAACCCTCACAAAGTCCACCTCATCGTCCTCAAAACCTTTGAGGATGAACAAATGGTCATCGAACATTCTCAAGCCATACTACAAATGTGTGATTCAAGGTGCTACGCTGTGTAAGGGAGCCAAAGCCAAACCGAGCCGAGAGGCGGGGGGCTTTCCAAATTGTGATTTAAGAGGGCTCAATGCTCAGGCGTTTTACGACCCCATCACGTGAGGTAGGCTCTATCTCACTTAAAACTTTCTTTTGTTGGTTCTAGCAGCATGCACGCACAACACACCAAGGTTTTAGGAAAGGGTTTTTGTCCGACCAAAAACCAGGGCTGACTAACTGGTGACTCCACTGAGGATACGCCATCCTAAAGTTGGCCCGGCTTGTTTCCCAACACAGTGTGCACTTAAATCACATGAAAATATGGTTTTGGAGTTACTTAACCCCAACTTTCGAGTTGGAGATTTTATGATCCCCGGGAATAGGGTTTCTCAACCCTCTCTTCCCACTCTCCTCCTGAGAGGTGGACCGAGCCCTTGCACCTGGGCTCCTATTAAGCCCAATATGATCAGGGTTCAAGCTTAAAATTGATCGTCTTACTAAGGCCATAGTTACCGGCAGGTTTAGACTTTCAAGATAGGGCATGAAAAAAAAGAAGAAAAAAAACTGACTAAGCCTAGTAAATTGGGTGTAAGCCCCAAAAACTACACCCCTTGTGCCATCAGCCCAAATCCTGGTCAAGCAGTTCATATGCCCCCTTAATGGCTCCCCTCGATTGTCTATCTAAAGCAAAATAATCAATATTGAATGCTTAATGTAAAATGAGAACAAAGCCCTCAAAAGGCCCTTGCTACTAGCCTTTCTCAAAAAATATGATAGATTGGGAAGGAAGTCTTCAAGCAAGGCCCCTGACTGCCAGACATATATGTATTCTGATAAGACTGGGTACCAAGCCCTTAAACAAGGCCCCCAGTTGTTGGAACAAAAAATGCTATTGAATTGGGATTCAAGCCCCAAAGGCACCCACCAGTTGGCCAAATGGGAGCATTGATGAGTTGGGAAGAAAACCCTTAAGCTAGGCCCCCAACCACCATGCTCCTTTTAAAAAGGATTTTAACAATATTGGGTCTATCAAGTCCTTGAAAGAGGCCCCCAATCGTTAGAATCCACTTCGATCACCCCCTACGGAAGAAGCTTGGCACGATTTCCTCCTCAAAGGTCCTATTGATGCCGGTGATCGAGAAGAAAAAAGAACATTAAAAGACAATAAAAGCGCCTCAATAAGGATTCGAAAGATGAACTCTGACAGATTTTATTCCAAATGTTATGCTTCTCACTCCTCTCGAAGAGCAACATTAAGAGGGACAAGTTGTTACAAGGTATTTTGACATACTTCTATCCCCAGTGAGAATAAGGAAGGAGCTAGCTGCAACCTAGTCTCGTTGGTACCAACCACGCATGCTGACTAAGAAGCATTGTTTAAATGAGCCTAATTTTGGGTGAACTTGAAAAGGTGCCGGATCGACCTCAAAAAGCATGTGAGGGCTCTAAGCACACCAACAAAGTTTCGTATAATGAGGCTTCTAACAAGTATCAGACCACCACCATTGGATTTAAAATGCCTAGAAACTCCTAGATATCAATTTTCGGCTCGTTTGGATCTTCTTGAACCATTCTGAGCTTAACTTACAAAAAATGGGTAGGTTTTACACTATTTCGGTGCAGCCTCGGTGAACCAGTTTCCATTTCATTTATGGAAAGTATGCTATTAAATTTCATGATTGTCTTGTGAAGATCATAACTTTCTCATTTTGAGGCCAATTTATCTCAAATTTTGATATATTGAAGAGCTCATCAAGCGGCTCATTTTGGTATATGGCACGACTTGTGATGATGCTCGAGACGATAGAATTTATAGAGAGAAGTTGGATTTTGAAACTCATTTGTTGCAAAGTATTAAAGACGAACATCCCATCATTCAAAGGGTCGTATCTTGAAGCCCCGACATTGAGTCGCCTCAAATGTAGGTCCATTGCGACCACATTTCAGAAGGCTTCATCATGAAGTAAAATTTGCTCGAGATTGAAGACCGAAAGATGTCTAATTTCAAGTTCAAGAAAGGATAGGTTTTCGATTACCGGACTCCCATTTTCCATCGACGTCCATAATTTGGAAAGTGCTCAAATGGTGACCAAATCAAGGGATTTTCGTTGTAAAATGATCACAATGATCTCCCCTTCGATTTGTGACCAAGAAAAAGACTAAAGACATGACAGATCATCGTACACCAATGCTCAAAGTTTAAAAGTTCATGAGTTTAGCCAAATTTTGGGATCAACCTCAAAACTCTGACTCAAGCTCAATAATGGGTATCAAAATGTTTGTGATGATACAAGCATCATTTCTGTAGTGTCTGATCGTCTGAATTGTCATTGAAAAGCTCCATAATATGCTCCGAGGCATGGCAAAAACATGAGGCCCCTCTAAGAGGAATGGTTGAGTCATTTTCCAAAATATATTAGGGGTAAAATGATATTTTTTGCCATAAACGAGATTTCTATTTTAATTCATTAAAATTGTAATTTTAAACAATTTGGTCATGTTTTGGGCAACTACTCATGTTTCAAGGGTGTTCTATATAAGTTCTCTACACAAATTGTAACCTACATTTGGAAGCATGATCAAAATATTGGGTTTTTTCCGCTTCAAGCCTTTGCTTGTGCATTGCTTCTAACTTCAAGAGAGAGGAGAGAGAAAACAATATAACTTTGGATAATTTCCTTTGGATCCCAAACTTTTAACTCCCAACTTCCAAACCTCCAACTTCCTATTCTCTAGTCGTCTCAACCTGCCTAGGCTCACCCATACCCAAACCTAGACCCTAACCCTCTAATCCAAGGTTCAAGTCTACACTAAAGGAGCCCTCAAGAGACCATTGTGGGTTCACCTAGCTGCTTGGCTCAAGCCATCGTATGAGCCTAGGTACCTGGTCCACTTTCTCTCTCCTCTCTCTTCTCTCACTCTTCTCTCTTTTTTCTATCTTTTCTCTCTCTTTTTCTCTTTCTTCCTCTCTCTTCTCTCTCATCTCTCTCCCTTCTTTTTATCTCTTCTCTCTTTCTCCTTTCTCTCTCCCTCTTCTTTCTCCCTTCTCTCTTTTCTTGTTCTCTCTCTCCTTATTTCTCTCTTCTTTTTTCTCTCTTTCCTCTTCTTGTTACTTCGCTCTTTCTTTCTGTCTTTTATGTTTCTTTCTATTCCTTCCCCTTCTCTCCCCTCTCTTTGCCTCTCTTCTCTCCCTCTCCACTCTAGGCCACCGACTAAGTTGCACCCCCTCTCTATCTTTCTCCCTTTCTCTCTCTTCTTCCCTCTTACGAGCTCGTGGTGGGCCCGTCTAGTGTTTTCTCTCCCTCTCTTTCCTTCTCTCACTCTCCTCCCTCTCACCCTCTCACGGGCCCGTAGCGGGCCCCGTAATTTCTCTTCCCTTTCTCTTTCTCTTCTCTCTTTCTCTCCCCTTCAAGAGCCCGCAACGGGCCCATTTATTTCTCTCTCCCCCTCATTCTCTCTCTTCTCCCTTCCTCGCTTTCTCATTTTCTCCTCTCCCTCTTTCTCTCTCTCTCTCTCCCGCTCATGGGCCTGCAGTGAGCCCATGCTCCCTCACTCGATCTTCTCCCTCTCTTTCTTTCTTTGCCCCTCTTCTTTTTCCCTCTCTCTTCCCCCTTTTCTCTCTCTTTTCTCCCTTTCTCTCTCTCTCTCTTTCATTCTCCTCTCTTCTATCCCTCTCTCTCTCTCTCACTTTTCCCTCTATCTATCTTGTATCTCTCTTCCACCTCCTCCTTCTTATCTTTCTTTCCTTTCTCTAGCTCAGACACTTTTGCTAGGTTCCTTGGAAAGCAATTCTTTCAGGGCTCGGTCTTTAGATCGCTTTCTTGCCCCTTTAGGCCGTGCGAGTCTTCATAAGTCTTCTTCTTCTCTCTCTTTCTCTCTTCCCTCTATCTATCTTCTCTCTCTCTTTTCCATCTCCTTGTTTTATCTTTCTCTCTACACTTTTTTGTTTGCTCTGATTGTACATAATTTACTAAGCCATCTCTAGTTTTGGAGGTCACCTTATTTGGGTAGCAATATAGTATGGAGGGGTTATTTTTTTATTGTGCTTTGGTTCTTTGAATGAATATTGGGTATTTTGGTCCTGTATTGGGTAGTTCTAATTGATAATAGTTCCTTAAAAATTTTTAGAATGCTTCCACTTATGCTAATTTTTTTTTTCCCCATAGTTATTAGACTCATCTATATATGAGCTTATTTGTTCACTCAGATTTTCCTGTATCTTTGTATCTTCTTGCCAAGTCAGTATAACAAGCACTTGCACTCTTCCTTATGATCACGTTATTTTAGCAAATATTTTGTTGTATAGGATGTATTAAAACAAGAAGGCTATTTCTATTACCCTTCTAGATATACATTTGATGCTAACCTAGAATGCACATGGTTGCTATTATTCAAGGTTCATCAGAGTTTACTAACATCCATCTAAATTTACTCCTCATTCACTACTTTACAAAGCCTGGTGCTATGGTGCCCAATTCCCTTGAGATTTTAAGTTGAAGAGTTGGGATTTTTGTTTGGTCTTGTCTTTGATTGTTATCAAACTTCTTTTACATTCCAACAGGTTATTAAGCCCAGAAACCCAAAACTTCTTACAATAATTTCTTTCTTCCTAGTAAAGAAGAACTTCCAATTTTCAGAAAATATTTACCTTCCAGTTACCAAACACGCCCTGAGAGCGATAGAAAGAGACTTTGTTTATTGTTATCTAATATAAATACAGGAAATTTCAGCCAAGTAAATCTCAAGAAAGAGTGATCAAAATCATGCCAAAGTGATATATGTAAAGCTAGACATAGGGTAATGCTATTCTCAATTTAAGGATAATCGAGTCAAAAGGGCCAAAGGGTCTGAGTTACCTTACCATTATAGCTGATTTTACAGCAAGAAAAAATGCTCGCGTGAAGTCATGTTGATCCTTCGAAGAACTTCAAGTAAAGCTCTCATGGTGGAAAGGAGGGCGTGCCTCTCTCCCATATCATCTCTTTCTTTTCTCTATCCAAAGGAATGAGCAATGGAAGAAAGACTTGCCACTCTTGGGTTTTGAAAGTTTTCAAATTTATTTAAGTGAGGGAACTACCTTGTAAAGTTAGGTTGAGTGTGATTCCTTTTTGAAATTGAATATGGTCCATAGATTAGATTATCCAAGGGGCAAGAGAGTTAGCCATAATCCTGACCACACATCACATCAAATAGCTTGCAATCGGTTATACCCTTATCCCCCATGAAACCCTAAATTCGCTTTCAAGTATCCCACTTTTGGTGTAATTCAATTCGCATTTCACAAACCTTAAGTTAAGAACCATTGGATCACCTTACATCTCATAGATCAAGGGATAACATTTCAATTTTTTCTTGTCCAGCTTGGCCTAGCCCAAACGCCCACGAGAGGTCTAGTGCCAGGCCTAGGTCTGGGCCTCTTTGGCATGGTTAGGGCAGGGCTAAGCCTGGGCCAGCCCTAAGGGAGTAGTGCTAGGGCTTGGGCTTGCCAGCCCTTTGCCATGCTTACTCAAATGTTATAGAGTCATGGATTAGGTAGTATATAGATATAGAGATATATCTATTTACTTTTAGCTAAGATGTCTCTTCCATGCATTCATGCGTTCAATTTTCTTATCAAACTTTTCAAATCAATTTCACATTTACCAAAGGGGATCTCCTGTTGATTCCTGTGTGAATATCAAAGCATAATAAATAAATAATTTCTATATCTTGGATCTATTTTGAGGCATTTGAAGCGTGGAATATGAAAGAATTTCAGATATTTGTTGAGAGTGAGTGTGCAAATTAAAAATCTACAAACTTGAAAGTTAGTAGCTGAGGATGATCTGTTTCTCCAAAGTTCGACAATTTTTGTAAGACAAAATGAATAGAAGAAATTGCAGAACGGAATATGGGAAGCTGTCATTGACAACTTAATTCCATGCCTCTATAACGCCAAATCCTTTATAAGAACAAGAAAAAATATAATCTTTGCCTTGTGAAAATTCCTTCACAATGTTTGATTCAAATAGCTTCTCATCCTACCACATGTATTCCAACACCTTATAAGCCCTGTATGCAAGTACTCAAATAGATACTAACATTCAAAAATCTAGAAGACTTTCAAACTAGAAACCAAAATTAAAACTACAAAACAATGTATATTAGAAAGAAACTAGTTAGAATTATTGGCTCCGTGCAAGAGGGCCCTTATGATCATCTCAGACATATAGTCAGAATATATGAGCATGTGGCCTACACCTTGAAGCCCATGGTAATGAACCCAAGGCAGTTTCGTGGCAATGTAACGTTGAAGCATATGGGGCACTATTCGATCGTCGTCTCCATGCCACAAGTGAACTGAGCCATTTCCATCAGAAAAGGGGTTCTCAAGATCCATGGGGTCGAAATCCCAAGTGCCAAACCCCACTACCAGATCTCGAACAATGGAGTTATAAATCCCTTGTTGCCTTGCTTGCCCCTGTTAGAAACAAAAAAAATGGACAAGGGAAATGAGGAAAATTCGAATAAGCGAAGTAAAGACTCTCTCACTCATATTCATTTCAACATAAATGGCTTGCAAAGATTGTAAGCACCATATATGGCTTTCTCATCGTTGAGATATTAGGGAGCATCTGAGTATCCCAAGGGTTGAAAATCCTTGGGTCCGCCAATGGAACACTACATCCTGGGAACCATGTTTGTGTGTTCCACCAATAAGTTAAGCATGGCAAATAATGGAAGATTCTAAGTGCCCACTGATCCTGAACAAGTTGCCAATTATATCCCTCTTTCAATAAATTCGAAGGAAAACCAGGCCACCAGTAATTGATTACAGGGGCAATGAGGGCTGCACCTGCTAGCCTGCATATTAATACATGTTGAAATGAGAATGTAAGCCTAAGAGGTCCCAAAATGTGCTGAAAGTTTATCCTTTATTGATCCCAATAATGTGTATGTAAATTATAACCAAATACACATTACAAAATCAAACCTGGCACATTTTTTTTCATAAACTCTTATGTTACAAATAAGAGAGACTCTTTAGTTACACCCTGTAATAAATACTGAAAAACCTTGTCCAATGAGAAATATATTATTTGAGAATGTAATATATTTTAGAATAAGAGCAAGTTGTAGCAAAAGCTTAGCACTGATCACCTGTGTGGTATATATTTAAGGCAGCTCCAAACAGTGTAGCCACCCATAGAGAAACCCATCACATAAAACTTGGGCCCCAGTTGAAGAGCATCAGCAAGGTTCTCAACATCAAAAGCTTCACTTTTCACTGACCTCTTTGGGTTAGGGTCACTCTCTCCATATCCTGCTCTATCATATGACACAATATACACCCCATGCTCCTCCAAGAATTCCTAAAACCAAAACCAGAAGCCATTCTTTACAAAAATGGATCGATCATAAGGTACATAATGTGATGAGAGAGTATTACAAACAAAATACTTGTGTAGTTAGTTGAACAACTAAAAATCCCCTTAATTGATGACTCAAATACTCATGTTTCTTTGGGAATCATGCAGCTCAATTTGCAAACTAAATCACATGTATGTCTTTAAGATATCAACTAGCAAGTAGAATTAGGTAACCTTCTATGAAAGAACTCTTTATTCACTTTAGTGGAATTAATTTTGATATTTTTGGACCATAAAATGTGTGGGGAATCAGAAGTATAAACTATAGTTTTTTTTTTAGGTAATTCAGTTAGCTTTTTGAAGGTATTAGTGAGATGGTATCGGTAGAAATGAAAACCACAATGAAGTGATTTGAGAGTGGGGATGCTACAACCACTACCCCAGTCCCAACTATAAACATAGTTAAAAGACATACAATACAATATATATATACAGGTAAACTACATGTCCTTCTCATAGTGGGCTACATTGAATTTCCGATCGGACTGTTGAGAGTGCATACACTCTGCGAAAGTTAGCATTTATGTTTTTTTAAAAAATATAATCAATCTAAAATTTGGGGTCTACAATTCAAATAGGGCGTAATGGGTAAAGCATTAGAAAAATGCTTTTATTAATTTAAAATGACCAAAATACCAATGAATAATTAATGGGTGTTTTAGTCATTTTAATTCATTGGATGTATTATTGTGCCCTAAGTTTGTGTAAACTTCTAAAATTTCAGCATAATCAAATTTACATTAAAAATACTAAATGTAAAATCCTAAAATATAGCATCAACAATCTGGTCAAGATCGTAAAGTTGAGAGTATAGTGCTCTGATACCACTTGTTATGCGCGGAAGCTCTAAACCCGACAGGTTCATTTTTGGTAAATAAAGAACAATAAATAAAACATAAAATACACACCACAAAAACACAAAGATTTACAGGGTTCACACTAAAAGGGCTACATCTACAAGCACGACAAACAGAAGTCCACTATACCAAAAAAAATTATATCAAATATTTTGGAACAAACTTCGAAAAAGCACAAGTTGAACAAACCCTTTAAAACCTGCTCTCCCAAACGGCACCATGTCAATATCTCATCTTTATTCTATAACTAGATCACTGTCTAGGAAGAGAACAACTTTGAGAGCAAACGAGACTTTATCTCACTAAAAGGAGAAAGAACCTAAAATTTCCATGGGAACCAATTCTCTATAAGAAACCACCCTCTCACTCTGTAGGAATTTTCAAGAGGCACCATCAATGCATTTCTTCATAGGAAACTCTCTTTTCTAAGAGGAAATTGCGTACAAGAGGCTCCACTTCCATCTCTTTCTAGAGGAACCACCATTCTCATATGGTGACCCAAATAGGACACACAAATTCTCAATACTTTCATCAATATATATAAGATTAAGAGTTCATACTAAATAAGAAACTTCCTATAAATCTTACATATATCTCAAAACCCAAGAGATAAATCCAAGAGTCTTAATCTTTTTGGATTTCTATTTCCTTTAGGAAACTTATCAATATCAATCTCAATCTCTAAGGGAATATCTCAATCCCAAATAATGGAAATATTTTAATCCCATAAAATATGAGATTTCCTTATGTTGGTGATTTTGGATAGCTCCAAATCCAACAATCTCCACATTGATATCAAATCACCTGCTCACCATGTCAACATCCATTGGATAACTTCATAAATTCATCATATTTTATCAAATAAATTCCTCCATTATTCTTGCTAAAAAATAGTGTTTGCCATCAAATTTTTTCACCTCGAACTTTGCATTTGAAACCTTTACTGCCATGCCGACAACACAAAACCTCTCTGATACCACCTATAGTGCTCTAATACCCACTTATTGTGCCATGCTACCACTTATTGTGCACGAAATCTCTAAACCCAATGGGTTAATATTTTGACAAATAAAGTACGAGAAAAAAAAATATGAAACATATAATACTAGGACACAAAGATTTACGTGGTTCAATCGAAAAAGGCTACATCCACGAGCATGACAAACTAAAATCCAAAACAAGTGGTATCAGAGCCTTGGTTTTGGGTTTTCGATACGGCGATAAAAGTTTCGAATGCAAAGTTTGACGTGAAGAAATTTGACGCCAAACATTATTTTTCAGCAAGAATGATGAATGAATTTATTGGGCAAAAGATCATAAATTTATGAAGCTATCCAAAGAATGTTGGCATGTTGAGCAAATGATTTTGATATCAAGGTAAAGATTGTTGGATTTGGTGCTATACAAAATCACCCACATAAGGAAATCCCCAAATTTTGTGGGATTGAGATATTTCCATATTATGTGGGATTGAGATATTCCCTTATTATGTGGGATTGAAATTGATATTTGATAAGTTTACTAAAGGAAATAGAAATCTAAAAAGATTAGGACCCTTGGATATATTTCTTGGTCTTTTGAAATATATGTGATATCTATAGGACGTTTCTTATTTAGTATGGACTTCAAATCTTATATATATGGGATAAAAGTACAGAGAATTTTGTGTGCCCTATTTGGGTCGCCATATGGAAATGGTGGTTCTTCTAGAGAGAGGGAGATAGAGCCTCTTGTGCATTAGTTGCAATCTCCTCTTAAAGAGAAGAGAGTTTCTTATGAAGAGAATCATTGATGATGCCTCCTGAAGACTTCTGCTGAGTGAGATATTGGTTTTTTGTAGAGAAATGGTTCCCATGGAGATTTTGGATTGTTTCCCTTTTTTAGTGAAATAAAATCTCGTTTGCTCTCAAAGTTGTTATCTTCCTAGACAGTTGTCTACTTATAGAATAGAGATGAGATATCAACATGGTGCCCTTTGGGAGAGTAGGTTTAAAAGGGTTTGCTCACCTGTATTTTTGTCAAGGTTTGTTCCAAAATCGTTCATGTAACTTTTATTATTATGGTGGATTTCAGTTTGCCATGCTCATAGATGTAGTCTTTTTGGTGTGAACCACGTAAATCTTTGTGTTGTTGTTGTTGTATGTGTTTCATGTTTTTGTTTTTTTTTACTTTATTTGCCAAAATATTAACCCATTGGATTTAGAGCTTCCACACACAATAAATGGTATTAGGGCACAACAGAGAGCTATTCTAGGAAAAATGTTGCAGCATTTTTCAATTTCCTTGTGTATGTATTTGTAAAACACTATAATACACTATTCACAATCTGATCAAGCTCATACTATTGAAAGCTATTGCAAGAAAATTGTTGTAGTATTAAACAACACAAGTAACGTGCACTGCATAACTCTGCCAGAAGATGAAGTGTCATTGCCAAAAACTAGTACGCCAGTTTGAAAACCTATTTTCATAACTAATTATAAAGAATTGAAAATCTTGAAAATACATGATCCAACTAATATGTTAACTTTGCAATTTTTATTTTATTTTTCCAGTAATTTTTTATTTTTGAAAAATTTTAGGTTCTTTCGAATGATGTACTCTATTTGGCCGAGTTATTCACCGTGGCTCAGGGACAGAGGCATGTTAGAAAACATTGAATTACAAAGTTTCAAAATACTCCTATGCATAGTTTTGCTAGTTTTTTTTTTTTTTTTTTTTTGGGTAATACAGTGGAGATGACGAGCCCCTACCGATTTTGAAATCATTGATAATTTTTTAATGTTTTACATGAGAATAGAAGCTTAGACCTGGGATAGAAGTGATGCTACAACTATGACCCCAACCCCATTCTCAAAATATATATATTCATTAATTTATGGTGTTTTTGAAGTGGTCTTGCTAGATTTACTAAGAGTGAATAGAGTAGATTATATGCTCCATAGGAGCCCATGAACTTTTAGTTATAGAAAGTGGTAACGCGAGTTAGTGAGCACAAGAACCTGCTGACCTACCAAAAGATGGACGTGCTTTAAGGTCCACCGGACAAACAAATATGCACCGTGTGAAAAATTATCTATAAAAAGCATATTTTAAAATTAAATTTTCATAATGCTTTCACTTTATAAATCCCAATATTGCGTTTGTTTGGTAGTAACACCTCCAAGTTAAAAAGATATTTTTTTTTACCAAAATACCTTAAAGTTAAATTTTTTTTTTTTTAACCAAAATACGTCGATATTTACTTCAGCCGTTTTTTT
The DNA here is from genome assembly GCF_000471905.2 of Amborella trichopoda. Next base: position 614,138 of record NW_006497279.1, read on the forward strand.
TGTTTGGTTCTTTTTATTGTGCTAGAATGCAAAATGAGTCCCAGAGAAAAAATATGTTGGATCGAGTTCAATCAAGCACAAAAATTGTGTTGGATTAGTCTGGGGCAAAAAATTTGTCGAACCGATCAGGCACTTGATTTCATAGGGTCTGACCAGTCTTGGCACATCGTTTTCATAATGCCAGACTGGTTGTGTCGGAGCCGAACCATAAAAACATGTATATAATGGGGGTGGAAAGGGTATTTTGATCGTAAATTTATTGGCTTGTTCGCACAGGAAAAAGTTCAAAAAGAAATAATTTGTTTTAGTATTTTAAAAAGTCGTAGGGCAATAATATTTCCTACTTTTTTCATATCTATGATCACCACCGTGAAAAAAAACAAAAAAAAAAAAACAAAAAAAAAAAAAAAAACAACCATGGTGGAGTTGGCTGAGTCAAAAAAGGCCCATCCTTTAGAAAAATTTCGGTGCCAAATGTGTGGTGCAAAAGAGGCGGCGCACCAATCCATTTCCACAGAGGGAACTTTTAATGTAAACTGTCACGTGAAGAACTTATACATACATCTACACCGTCCATGCTTAACATGGAAAGGTGGAGATAAGAAGTTACTGTGCTTCAGCTAGCAGATTCATACCGAAGGACAGAACGGCTTATCTCCAACCATCCATTGTTTGTATGGGCGGTCAAGAGAATATGTATTACTAAGCCCTCACCTACCGCTCTTCCTCTATAGTGAGAGCACTGGATGGAGGGACAAGACAGAAGCTCTCTCTCTCTCTCTCTCTGATACACACACAGAGATGGAGTTTTGCATACACACCTGGGAGGCGAGAACACTGTCGCATCTCGAACCGTCGAAGCCATGAACCATGACTACCTTGTAGTGGGCCTTCTCTCTAGGCACCCCTTTCTCAAAATAAGCAAGAAATCTGCCATCATTGAGCTTGATTCTTGGTCCTGTAATTGGAGGGCCATTGGGAGAACCGCATATCCTTGGAGGAGGAGGGGTGATGAGCCTGTACAAATAGGCAGAAAACCCCACAAAGAAAAGCAGCCATATCTTCCCCATTACACCTGTAAATGACATCATTTTATTCATATGAAACACTAAACAGGAATATATGATAGTGGGGGAAAGAGATTGGTTGATAGAGAGATCAAATGGTATCATTTTTGGGACAACAATTCCATAAAAATGGACAGATAGACGAATACCAATGGAGGTGGATTGGGAGTTAGAGAGAAGGGAAGAGGAGAGAGAAGGGAAGAGGGAACCTCACCATATTACTGATACTAGTGTGAGATGGAGGAGCCTACCTGAAGGCAATTTTGCCATGGCTTTCTCCTATGTTTGGAACGTTTTGGCAGAGGCCAAATAGTAGGACAAATGGTAGGATGTAGTGCAAAAGAGTCCTCTCATTTATAACTTTCACATGTACTACACATGTACTAACCGCATAGGAAAATGGTTTGACTGGCCTGCAGCTCTATCGAAGTAACTAAAGCCTCACCTCCTAACTCATCCAAAATTACAATTCAATCATTGAAAAATCGTCACATCCATCATCCCCACTTTAACGTTATGGTTGTAAAAAAAAAAAAAACTCAAGCTTTAAAAATAGTGTATATTATAACAAATTATATAGACAGTACATTGTGCCCTAAATATAAGGGTTCATATATCCACAAAATTTGTACCATTTTTATCATTTTAAATTTTATTATTGATGTTAGAAATTGATTTTAAAGCCATCGTAGATATTTCCTTTGTTGAAAATTCTTTCCAAATAAGGATTTGAAGTGAAGCTTTTTTTTGTTTTCATAAATCCTACATCTTATAGAAACCTCATCCTTATATAAAACCTATTTCTTTTAAGTATTTCTTTTTTCTTATATTTCTTAGTATTATTGCTTTTTTCTTATATTTTGATCTGAAATTCCACACGCGAACACAATGAAGAAACGATGTCACCTAACTGTAGTTATGTTGTTGGATGAGAAAAAGTTTTTATACAAAGTTGCAACCTTATACTATAGAAGTAAGGTGTACTAAAAAATCCAATAAAAAAGAGTATTATAAAGTTGGAAAACTATCCAATTGATCATCTCGACCTAGAGATATATGAACTTAAAGAAGAAAATAAATTGAAGTCCTTAAAATAGTGCATCTTATAACAAGTGACCTAGACCATCTACTTTACAGATTTTCAAGAGTTTATGGATCTACCCGATTTACACCCTTTTTAAAATTTTGAATTTCATAATAAGGGTTGAACATAAGTTTATAAGTTTTCAAGTCACTGAAAGGTTATGGACACCAAAACCATACTTTTCGATAAAATTTAGAGGTGCACCTTCTATAGGGTAAGGTGGGCTCTTTATACAAAACCTCACCTAATCGGAAAATAAAAAAAATAAAAAATAAAAAATAAAAAATCAATAAATGCTTTTAAA
>NW_006497279.1:625261-691703 GCF_000471905.2 Amborella trichopoda
GTTCTTGTTTCTAAAATATGAAACTTGAGGGAAAATTTGGCCCTGGTTATGTTAGTCCTCGAGTTTATTTCTCCAATATGGAGTCATCATATCATAAATATATTTCCTAACACATTTCGAGGAGACCAATTAGTTGTTGGCAAAGGGGCTGATTGGGTTAGTATGAGTCCATGTGTAGTGCCAACTTTGCTTCCCTTAAGAAAAATGGATCATAGAGGATGTGTATAGACAGTAGAGAAATTAACAAAATAACAGTTAAACACCAATTCCCTATTCCACGGTTAGATGATATGCTTGACAGTATAGGCAGGGCTTCTGTATTTTAAAAAATTGACTTGAAAAGTGGCTTCCCTCAAATTCGCATATGGGAATGAGATGAGTGGAGTACGGCTTTAAAGACAAAGTGTGGGCTATATGAGTGGTTGGTAATTCCTTTTGGCTTATCAAATGCACCTAGCACAGTCATGCACATAATGACACAGGTCTTACGATCATTTATTGGAAAATTTATAGTGGTTTATTTCAATGATATACTTGTTTATAATGTTGATGTCAATGCCCATATTGATCATCTTCGCCGGATACTAACAATGCTAAGGGCTAATAAACAATATATCAATCTCAAAAAATGTAGCTTGTTGACTAATAGCGTAGTATTTTTGGGCTATGTTATCTTTTCAAATAGGGTGGAGGTAGATCCTGAGAAGCTGTGTGCTACGTAGAGTGGGTGGTTCCAAAATCAGAAATTGCAGCAGTATTATGGCCCCAATTACTGCTTGCTTGAAAGGTGAAACTTTACATTGGACCTCTATTACAAGTAAAGCTTTTCAAACCATTAAAGAGAAGGTGACGAATGCTCTAGTGCTTGTATAGCCAAATTTCAGTAAGGTTTTTGAGGTAAACTGTAATGCTTCTCCCATGATAATTGGTGCAATGTTTAGTTAAGAAACTAAGCTTATTGCTTTTTTAGTAAAAAAAGGCAAGAAGAGTGTATTCCACATATGATATTGAGTTCTACGTAGTTTTCCAAGCCCTATGGCATTATCCACATTATTTGGTGTAGCGAGAGTTTATCTTATATACTAATAATGATGCATTGAAGTATATTAATAGCATAAAGAAGCTTAGTCCACGACATGCAAAGTGGGTGGCTTACAAGTTCACATTCACTATTCAACACTAGTCAGGGGATTAGAATCGAGTAGCTGATGTGTTGAGACAACGTTCATATCTCTTGCACGCTTTGGTTTTGAATGTGGTGGGTCTTGAAGCTATTCAAAAAGAATATTTGGAGGATCCATATTTCAGACTAGTTGTTTCAAAGTGTAATTCAGGTGATCATTCCTCTTAATACCATTTTAGTTAATCTTATGGAATTTATTTTATAGTGTATGGTTATGTATTCCTTGTAGTTGTTTACAAGAGCATCTTATATCGGATCTCCATGGAGGACGCCTTGGTAGTCATTTTGGCATAAATAAGACATGGAGGAGCAATATTTTTGGCCACACATGAGGAGGGATGTGTATCGTTTTGTTGACACGTGCAAGTATATCACATGGCCAAGGGACATTTTCAGAACAAGGGACTTTACAAACCATTACCTATCTTAATTAGTCCATGGGTTGACTTATTCATGGATTTCATTGTGGGGTTGCTTTAGACAGCATAGCGATGTGATTGTATTATAGTGGTGGTGGATTGATTTTCTAAGATGACAAACTTAATATCATGTAAGAGGACCACAGATGCTACGATGGTTGCTATTCTCTTCTTTAATGAGATAGTACGATTGCATGGGCTTCTGAAGATCATTACTTCACATTATGATACTTGTTTCTTAATCATTTTTAAAGGACTTTATGACAGAAAATGGGTTTCATAAACAAATGGCAACTGAGGTGATCAATAAAAATGTGGGTAACATGCTTAGGATTTTGGTTGGAGAAAAAGTGAAAGTGTAGGATTTGGTGTTCCCACAAGCTGAGTTTACTTATAATAATTCTCCAAATCGATCTACAGGGAACACTCCTTTTTCAATGGCTTATGGTATGCTCCATTACATTTTTCATAATTTAATTTTTTACTTGTACATGAGAATATAGATCCAGATGCTACAAGCATGCCTAAATATATGAAGGAGTTGCATGAGAATGTTCGAAGAAAGCTAGAGGAGAGCTATGACAAGTACCATGATGTTGTGAATCATCACAGTTGTGTGCAACTGTTCGATATTGGAGATCTCATGATGGTGCATTTAAGACTTAAAAGGTTTCCTTTTGGTACCCACGGAAAGCTCAAATCCGGGAGGATTGGACCTTACCAGATCAAGAGCAAGGTTAATGACAATGCTTATGGAGTGGAGCTACCGATTGAATGGAATATCTCTTCAATCTTCAATATGCAAGATTTACTCGTGTTCCACGGTGCTGACCTGACGAAGGTGAGTCTTCTCCCACCCAGGGAAGATGATGCAAATTTAATTTAGGGAAAAAATTTTATTTGAAACTTTATTTTACTTTGTTTTAAGGGCATGGACAATTTTTTTTTATTTTTTTAGCGGAATTTTGTGATTAAAGCATGATGGTCAAAGGGGTATTTACTTAAATTATTTTGGGTAGGGTAGGAAATTTCTTAGTATTTTAAGATTACGTAACCCATCCCCTGTTTTTTGATAAGTTTGGATTTGGTAAGTATGGATTTGTTTTTGGAAACAAAAGGATAGTGGGTAATCATGTGATTTTAAAATGAAAGCCACTTTCCTATTTCTTTGGCCAAAAACCCCGTGAATAAGAGGCTAAATGAGAGAGAGAGAGAGAGAGAGAGAGAGAGAGAGAGAGAGATTAATGTTTGTTAGAGAAAGAAGAAAGCGTTTCTTTTGGTGGGTTTTATTTTTTGTTGGCATGTAAAAGTGGAACATGTCTCTTTTATAAAGAAGACTTGGATTTATTTATTTTTTCTGTAGAGAATTGTTTATGAAAGAAGAAAGAATGCTTCTTCTTTACCATGGCTTGATTTTACAGCCACTTTATTTCCTCTATTATTGTTGAATTTTGCCTTGTTTAAGTTTAAAAGAAGACCTGATTTAATTTCCCGAGCTCCTTTCGCATCAATGAGGCACGCATATTCATATTTTGTTTGCTATCACAATATCAAAAGGGTGCGGTTTGTATACGCTATTTATAGAACTTGAAATCCATTTTTTTCTCATGTCCATACATCTTAATGTTGAGATGATCAATTTGAGGATATTTGGACATCAAACAACCTCTTCTTGTGAAATTTTTGAGGTAGGCTCTAATTTGATTGTTTAGAGCCTCAGCTCTATATAAACTTTTTCCACATCAAAATGGTATAAATTCTAAAATATGGCTTTTGACTTATGAGTTGTGATAAAGTGAGAGAGCAGAGACAGAGAGAGAGAGGGGAGCGGGGGTCAGGGCGCGGGGATCGGGGGGGGGCCGGGGCTGGGGCACCGGGGGGGGTGTAAGGTGAATAATGGCTATAGATGTAAATAGTGGCTGAAGCGAAAAATCAGATCATAGATCTTATGCTCAAGTGGCTAGAGAAAACTCATAGGCCAGTGTTCACAACAATAGAGTATTGCATTCTGGTGTTCTAGCTGATCGATGAAATGAATATTTTATTCTGAAGGTTTTGAATGAAATTTGCATAGCAATAAGGCAAGTTTTGAAATCGTCATTGATTAGATTGTTCTTATTGCCATTAAAAAATATCAAAGGCCTTCATAGATGGGCTTGGAAGGTATGGAGTCTATCTGAGAAACCAAATTGTAAATTTCTATAGCTGTAAATAGTGGCTGAAGTGAAAAATCAGATCATAGATCTTATGCTCAAGTGGCTAGAGAAAACTTATAGGCCAGTGTTCACAATAATAGAGTGTTGCATTCTGGTGTTCTAGTGGATCGATGAAATGAATCTTTTATTCTGAAGGTTCTAAATGAAATTTGCATAGCAAGAAGGCAAGTTTTGAAATTGTCATTGATTAGATTGTTCTCGCTGCCATTAAAAATATTAGAGGCCTTCACAGATGGGCATGGAAGGTAAGGAATCTATCCGATAAACCGAATTATAAATTTCTTTTGAATAGATTCATACTTTTTCTTCTGTCTAGAAAGGATAATGGGAATGATATATTAAATAAATGATATTGGAGGTACAAAGGTAGCTTATTAGCTATCCAAGAATCGTCTGCATCTTTAAAGTTTTCAAAAATTACACCTAAAAGATGTTAGATCACAGTGGAGGGGATCCCAATCCATATGGGGAATTTTAAGGTTTTTAAACCAATTGCAAATCTTTGTGGTAAATTAATGGAAATTGACTGGAGAATGAGAAAAGTAAGGGATAATCATTCCTGGAAACATTGTTCTTAAGGCAGAATGATCCAAGTTTTTGCTCAAGATTAAATGTGTTGATACATTAAATCAATGTAGTAACACATTAAATCAATGGAGTAACAAAAAATATGATGTCACTAAACCTATTCAAAAAAATATGTTTAATACCAATGGTGAGTAGCAAGAAGTGAGTCATAAAAATAAGAATGTTGTTATGGTTTGTAGTGAAGGAAATGGAATCCATTAGAGTTTCATAATAAATATATGGAAAAGATGGACTGTAATTTCAAGTGGTCTAAAAAGGGGCAGGACATGTGGGGGTACAAGAAATAGTGGTTTCAAAACAAGTTCAAAAAACGAGAATGAGCGGCAAACTGGTTTGGCAAGTGAAGGGGCAAAATGGGAATTTGCATAACCAATCACCAGAGAGCTAAAAATTTATGTAATTCACATAAAGATATTATGAACAATGAGGAGGCCTTGCTGAAGAATAATATAAATTTAGAGGGACAAGTTGGTAATCCGGGCAAGGTAAAGAAGATGCAGGTTGGTAATATGGGTGTTAATAAGGAGAAGGGGATTAGCTGGCAGCATGGTAGAGGCAGTCAAGTGTTGTCACAGCATAACACATTTCATAACTTAGAGAGGCATTCTGAATATTGCACTAGTTTCTATGATCAAAATCTTCCCGAAAAGATCTCAAAATCCTACGCTTTGTGCGGGATATAGACCAAGTGTCTGTTGGGAAGGAGAAATCACTTAATGAGGAGAAGGATATGGCAGTGGGTGGGAAGAGGGATAGTCAGATTTCTTCGTAAAGTGAAATGATGGGAGGTGTGGAAGATTAGCTTATATGGAAAAAGGAAGAGGGTGAAACATAACAGAACAATGTTGGAGTAAGATTTGCAGAAAGTGTTGGTGACATGAGACGTCTATTATCTTATAGGAAGGTGGTGGTTTGTTTCAAACCCAGACCTTCAAAGGTGTCGAATAAGAGTGATTGGCCACAAGACCAAGTCATAAATATTGATGTGAATGAGAGGAGTTCAGAGACGATGAATGGGGAGAATGCCTAACCTCTTGTCATCTATGACAAAAGGGAGTCTTCGAATACGCAGCATGAGGAATCTGTGATAAATGCTCGTCCATTAAGTGTGATGTTGGCTGAGGAAATTACAGAGGAAGATTGAGTCCTGATTCAGTAGATGATTGGTGATATGCATATTCAAGCAATTGATTAAGTAGAGGAGATTGTAGATGTCGTTTAGGTATTGCAGACCCTAATCAAGAAGCAGGCAAAAAAGAAGGAGACAATAAGTGCTTATAAGGCTTGAACAAAAGGAAAAGAAGGAGCATCGGTGAAAAAAATGCGAGAAAGTTAGATATATCAGATGGTGTTAAAACCATGTCGGCTAGCAGGTATGCTACCAGGCATGGTTCCTCCTCTGTTTCTCAATGATTAAGACTTTAACTTGGAATACTAAGAGCATCTGTGATATTAAAAGAAAATCAGAGCTCCTTCGATGGTAAAGAAAGAGAACCTTGATTTGGTTTTGCTTCAAGAGAGGAAGATCTCTAGCCCAAACTTGTTTAAAGTTGAAGCTATTTGGGGTACTAGACCAGTTATGTTTTGTTGTAAAAATTATGTGGATTTATCAGGGGGTACATGGACAGTTTGAGACATCACTTTTCTAAATTGTGAATGGTTTTATATGGATGAATGGTCAATATCTTGTATATTTTTACTTATTTCTATTGGTATTCGATTTATGGTTTGCAATGTGTATGGTCCAAACTCTCATAGTTTCAGGCATGTATTATGAATTGAACTTTCACATGTGGGGAATTTGTTTCAAATGCCTTGGTGAATTGAGGGAATTTTAATCTAATTAGATGGCCTACTGAATCTAGTGTTAGTCATTACACTTCATCTTATATGAGGAATTTTTTTAGATTTTATCTCTAGTTTTGAATTATTGGATATACTAGCAAGTGGAGCCAGATTCACTTGGTCTAATAATTGTCTTGAAAATCCTATCATGTCATGTTTAGATTGCTTCTTAGTAAATCCAAGGTGGTTTAAAGTATTTCCTTAGGGGTCAGCTAGAGCTTTCTCAAAATTGTTTATCGGTTCATTGTCCTTTACTGTGGGAAAACCAACCTAAAAGGGAAGGTTGTGGCTATTTCAAATTTGAAATGGCATGGACTAAGGACAAAGCCATGAATGATCAGATCACTGTTTCTTGGAGAATGAATGAAATTCAAGGTTGGTCTTCTTAGGTGGCATAAAAAATGATTCAAGGGTAAAACAGGAACTCGTGGAATGAAGGAAAAAGATTGTGGTTAACTATATATGAAAACAGAGGAGATCATGTCTAAATTACAGGATTTAGACATAAAAAGAGTGGGAGACATGAATTATTGAATCGGAGCATATAGTCATTTACGAATGATTTGAACAAACGACTACATAAATGGCTAAGGGCAGAGGAAATCTATTGGAGACAAAGATCTAGAGTTAGAAGGCTTAAAGAAGGAGACTTGAATACACATTTTTTTCATGCAAATACTTATGGATGGATGGAAGGTGCACATTGGGAGGGGATGGAAGGTGCAATCATTTAACACTTTTAGGGGGCTTTCACTGCAAGTTTTACACCTAATACAAACTTTAGAAAAGTACCATCTCACAAACTCCCTTCTTGAAAAATTTCTTGAAGTGAAAGACCTTTCTCTGAAATTGAAATCAAAGAAGTTGTCTTTAGCTTGGTTGGGGATCCGGCACCAGGTTCTGATGGATTTCCCTTGGGGGTTTTTCAGTAATATTGGGACTTGGTCAAGATTGAAATAATAAAAATGATGTTAGAATTCTATCATAGGGTTGGGTATTGTAAATGTTAGTTTGAATTCTACATTCATTGTTTTGATTCCCAAAAAGGGTGTGATTGAAAATCTACATGATATTAGACCTATTTGTTTGTTGAGTAGCCTTTATAAGATTCTTGCAAAATGCATTGTTAGAAGGCTAAAAACTGTATTTCCTTTGGTCATTAAACGACCTCAATCAGCCTTTATCCAAAATAGGCAAATACCAGATAGTATATTGCGTGCACATGAGGTTATTAGCACCCGTATAACAAGAAAAGAAGTAAAAATTGTTTGCAAAATTGATCTTGAGAAATTTTATGATAAAGTTGCATGGAAGATATTGTTGAATACCATGAGAGTTATGGGTTTTAGTGAAAGATGGATAATGTGGATTCAAGGTTGTTTGGAAACAACACATTTTTCAATCCTCATCAATGGTACGTCCAAAGGTTTTTTTAAAGCATCTAAGGGGATTCACCAAGGTGATCCTTTGTCCCCTATTTTATTCACAATAATGGTAGAGATTTTTAGTGTGATACTTACTTTGGTTGTACAAGGGTGCTAAATGGTTTCCAAGTAAAAACTAATGGGACTATGGTGTCACATTTGCAATATGCAAACTACACATTGATATTATGTGGAGCAAATGAGATGGAAATAGAAACATTCAAGATATTCTTTAGAGCTTTTGAGGTTGTTATTGGGCAAAAAGTGAACTTAACAAAAACCCCATTGATAGGAGTAGCTTGTGATGAAGAAAAGGTGAAGGAGTTTGTTGATATGCTTAACTGCGGGATTGATTGTTTTCTATTAAAATATATTGGCTTGCCTTTATTTGATAATGCTAGACCTCTGTCTTTATGGGATCCTCTGATACAATGTATGCAATAAAAATTAGACCCATGAAAATTCAAGTTATTATCCTTGGGGGGTCGTATTAGTATGATTAAAACTGCATTATCCAATCTACCCATCTATTACATGTCGCTTTTCAAGATGTCATGTAAGATTGCAAAAAGATTGGTGTGTATTATGAGAAAATTTAGATGGGGGGAACTAATGAGAAGAATAAATATAATTTGGTTAAATGGGAAAAGGTTTGTTCTTCAATTTGTAATTGGGGGGATGGGGATTAAATGTTTGAAAATCATTAATAGTGCGTTATTAACTAAATAGTGGTGGAGGTGTGCATAGTAAAAGGATTGGCTTTGGAGGCGTATTCTTGGGGAAAAGTATGGTGAAGATGTGGAACTTGGGATGGTGGCAAGAAGGGCAAATAAAAAGGGCATATCATATATATGAAAAGGAATTATTGCTCAGAGTTTTTTCCTAAGCAATTCAAGAATGGTAGTGGGGAAGGGTGATGTTGTAGGGTTTTGACAACAAAAATGGATTGGGGATTGTGCATTAAAAACCCATTTTCCTAATTTATCTGCCAAGGTCAATTCCAAAAGTAAGATGGTAAGTGAGATGGTGGAGGGTAAAGGTGTTTCTTCAAGTTGGAATGTTAGTTGTTCATATAGAAGGGTTAATGAATTTGTTGTTAATGAACATGTGCAGTGCTTATTGTTGTTACAACAATTTTATTATTGCCCTGATGTAAAGGATGCAATTCTATGGGAACCAAGTAGGAATGGATCCTTTATAGTAAGTTCAGTGGAATTACTGTTCGATGATCATGTTAGATGATCAAATAAAGATGGAAGAAAACTATGGAAATGGCATGTAACGTTGAAGATTAGAGATTTTTTGTGGTTATTGCAGCTGCGTAGGATCTTAACAATTGATATGTTAAGGAAAAGAGGGCGGATAATAGTGAATGTTTGTATGTTTTGTAAGAAGGATGCAGAGTCAATTGATCACATATTTCCTTACCATGGTTGTTAGAAACCCCTTGGAACCCGAATAGTTTTAGGAATCAAAATCGCGATTGGCTAGAAGATTCTTGTCTTAGGAATTGTTGTCCGTACAATCGGAATCGCTAAGACGAGATTCCTAGTTTTTGAGAATCTTGTTTTGACTGAAATAGATCCAAGTTTCATCCACCTATGGAATCTAGATTCCGTCCTCCTTGGAATCGGGATTTCCATCCCCTTGGAATCGACAATCTAGGAATCAGGATTCTTTAATATGCGGAAACGAGTTTCTGACATCTATGAAATCGAGTTTCTAATATATGTGGAACATAGATATGTTGTTGTTTCGAATCGTGATTCTAACATATTTGGAATCAAGTTTTTAAAGTATACAAATCAAAGATCTATGCTAGTTTGAGATTGAGATTGAGATTTACAATAATATGGACTATAGAATGCATTTGACGACCCCTACTAGGAATCAAGATTTCATTTTTATGGAAAAGGAAGCCACAAGCACGTCTTAAGCCTCATCAACTTTGGTGCCTATATTGGATGTCTCTTATTAAAAGATTTCTCGAATTTTAAAGTGATTGTGTTGACTATTGAACTTATGGTCATTACATACAAAAGACAAGTATTCCTAAATTGTGATTTTGACTTCATTATTATAAAGACAAAATAAGATTATGTCTATGCTAAGGTTTTACTTTTAATATGTGTTGTATTTACCAATTATAGTTTAAATTTAAAGTAAAGGCCGTCTAGGGTGGCATAAGTAAAATAATGAAACCCTGCAACCACTAGAAGCATTCGAAGGAAAATTTCTACTTCAATTGACATGGAATCAAGATTTAATCCTCGTTAGAATCCAAATTCGATATATTTGAGAACGTCTACCCACAATTAATGGGTTCATGTTTTAAAAAATGTGCTGGATTGAGATTCCGAAATTAAGGAATCGAGGTTCCTTGGTTCCGATAAATGGTTTCTAAATATGTGTTGAATTGAGATTTCGAAATTAAGGAATCGAGTTTCCTTGGTTCCGAAAAAGGGTTTCTAAAGATGTGTCGAATCGAGATTCCAAAATTAGGGAAACGAGTTTCCTTGGTTCCGAAAAATGGTTTCCGTGAAAATTCCTTAATGGAAATACAGGATCGGGTTTCAGAACAGGAAACATGAGGTCGGTGGAGAGATTATGATAACTATGTTCCTAACTGCTCCTTTGCAAAGTTTGTGTGGGCTTGGGTGTTAGTGTGCTTGGGGTATAATAATAATACACCTATGGAGATTGATGGTTTGTTTGGAGATTGGATGACAGGAGGTATTGGTAAAAAGGTTGACATTTGGAAAACAGTAAAGGCTACGCTGGTTTGGGAGCCATGGAAAGAAACAAATAGGAGATGCTTTGATAGTAAAGTCTTATCTCTTGCTGAATTTGTAGAAAACATTGCTGAATTTTTAGTCATCAACTAAGATTGATGGGGTGTATCTAAAGTGGACATGATGTACAATTTGAATGCGTTAATAAGAGAGAAAACTATGAAAAAGATTAGGATAGGTTTGTGGAAATGCCCAAGTATTGGCTGGGTAAAACTTAATTTTGATGGGTGTTCTATGGGAAACCCTAGGCAAGAAGGTGTGGTAGGAATTGTGAGAGATTGTGAAGGCAAAGTTCTACTAAAGTATCATGGGCCAGTAGGGGAAGTGACTGCGAACGAGGCTGAACTTCGAGTAGTGCTTCAAGGGATTAAATTGGTGAAGGGTTTTCAAAAACTAGTGGAAGTGGAAGGAGATTCTATGAATATTGTAAAATGGATAAATAAAGGAGCTACATATCCATGGAAATTTCACATTTTAATTTATGAAGTGAATGACTGCTGTATGGAAATGGAATGTAACTTTACCCATGTTTACCACGAAAGTAATATAGAGGTGGATGGGCTTTGGTGCATATGACAATAGTCTCATTATTAAATGGTTCTGATGTATAGTATGTTGTAGTTTGTAAGTTTCTTTTTTGTAGTTTGGTTTCGAGATGTTGTAATTGTGACCTTGAGGCTAAATTCTCTTGTAATCTTTAGTTCATTGAATGAATAAAAAGTAACTGATTTTCAAAAAAAAAACGGGCGATGAGTGGCCTTTTTTTCTCTCTTTTTTTTTTGGGTAATTCAGTAAGGAAGATTGGCCCTTACCCATTTTTTTCAAATAGTTTAAGAGTTAATTTTTTGAATATGTTAGTAAAGTGGTGTCAGTAGGAATGAAAACCACAATATGATTACTAGAGTGCAGGGTTGCTACCACCACGATCCCAGCCCCTTTCGCATGAGTGGCCTAATAGTGTACTAAAAAACAGGTATATCATGTTGATGCTATAATTTCCATACAATGGCGTTTAGAAATTGAGAATGAAAAGTTGTAGTACCTCAAAATGCTTTCTGAATTCTGTGATGTTAGGAATCAACTTTGTATCCCATGGATTGAAAATCTTATTGTCACTTGCAGAAACGCTGGAGCCTGGAAACCATTTTTGGGTGATCCACCAATAGGTCAACCGTGGCGCATAATGAAAGACCCTAACTGCCCATTGATCTTGAACTAGCTGCCATTTGAATGCTTCTTGGGATAAGCTTGGAGGAAAACTGGGCCACCAATAATTAACCACAGGAGCAATCAATGCTGCACCAGCTAGCCTGTGAATTTACACACGTACAATGACTATGAAAGAGAGAATGTGTCATGGTTGAAATAATAAAAATAAAAAAATGAAAAAAAATAATGAAATAAAACCTATTCTAGATTCCTGCACGTTCTAGGTCCTTGAAACACTTTGAAAAGACTTAAGAATACCTACTTTTTCTCCATCCAACATATGACAATATGTTTATAAAAACAATGAGTGCCCCATCTTAGATATGACAAGTAAATGAATGGAAAATATTTTTGTGATTTCATTTGGTTATTTTCATTTTTTCAAAATTCGTCTAAGTCGACTCAAACCTCACCCTGGCAACATACTAAAGCGTCAAAATCAAAGAAAAATAACTTGTGATACTTTTTTGAGTCAATTTTAATTGTACTTTGCTCAATGTAGATGAAACGAGATCACAAGAAAAATTAATTATTATTGTGACTTGATAGAACCAAAACATTTATTTATGAATAAGAGAGACTCTTTAGTTATTTAATACAAACACTCACTTTCCTATTTTCATTGAATTTTGTTTCTATTAGTTACAACCTATAATAAATAATGAAAAATCATGTCCAATGAGAAATATATTATTTGAGAGTGCACTATACTTCAGAATAAAAGCAACTTGTAGCAAAAGCTTAGCACTGATTACCTGTGTGGTATGTATTTAAGGCAGCTCCAAACAGTGTGGCCACCCATGGAGAAACCCATCACATAAAACTTGGGCCCCAGTTGAAGAGCATCAGCAAGGTTCTCAACATCAAAAGCTTCACTTTTCACTGACCTCTTTGGGTTAGGGTCACTCTCTCCATACCCTGCTCTGTCATATGACAAAATATACACCCCATGTTCCTCCAAGAATTCCTAAAACACAACAAATAAGAACTAACTTTAATTCCATCATAAAAGTTCAAAATCTCTCTTCAATTTTTCATGCGACTTGATCTCATTTGAATAAGATGATTGCCTTAAGAGAGACAATATAGCCAAAATGCTCATTTAAATTATGCCTAAAATGTTAGGAAGAGAAGAACCCGATAATTTTGGAAATGAACAAACTTCTCCAAACTCTTGTGGCTTTTCATCTCTCTTTAAGTAATCCTCTTGAGTAAGCTTGGTGCGACAAAATTACTTGTTTGCTATAGCTCACATTAGAAAATTTAAACAACTAGAACCAATTTAAGGAAGTGTGTATCTAGTAAAGAATTTTCACTATAATAGAAAAGCCCTATTTTACTTTTAGAATCCCAAAATAGTCATATATAATTCACATTTTACACTTAAATTACAATTTTTGAAGCATTTAGTCTATTTTAGTTTTTATCTTTTATATATTATGTTCGATTAAGCTCCAATTTGGTAAGTCTATATTTCTAATCAACACATACCTAAAAGATATAAAAAATGAATTTTACCCTTATGTGCTATAGGGGTATTTTGTTGATATATTATTTTTATCTTTTTTTCATGTGTGATGTTGAAAAAGTAAGAATATACTAAATTTGAGCTTAATCCGATCTATAGAAAAATGATACAATTAAAAATACATTTATGTACTTTCAAAAGTGGAACTTGAATGTAAAATATAAAACTATTATAAATTTTTAATTGCACGGTGGTGAGTGCAAGATATTCTTGTAATTTCGACCATCCACTTTTGTTGTACAGTTGTGGGTGATAGAGCAAGCTTGCGGGTAAGCTAGCATGGAAATCACATCATTTAAAATAACATTCGACTTTTGTATGTTTTCCTCAATTAACTATATTTAATAAGGACACGGTTTTTATGCGGGCTAGCCTGCTAGCCGCATAAAATCTCCACCATCCAATTTGGTTGGACTTGGACAGTGAAGATTGTAGCACGTCCTGCAATCTCCACCGTCTAACCAAATTAGAAGGTGGAGGTCACATGCTGGCTAGTGGGCTGCCCCCCTTTGTGTTGTGATGGTGATGCAAATCTCATTTAACCTATGGTACCTGTCTCATCATAAGGGCAATTATGGTCATTGTCAAAAGCACTTTTTGGCCCATCCTCTATAACCAAATTAGAGAGAGAAACGTGGGGGCATTTTTTGTGAGAGAAACTCTTGAGAGAAAAAAAGTTTTGCATAAGATAGAGATTGGGAATCTTGCACAAACCCTAGCTTTGTATGTGCCCTTGTACTATGATAGATTTTAAGATATTTCTTCGCGGCGACGGAGTTGGTCGAAGGTAGCAAAGATAGAGTCAATTGATGGTTTCTTTGTGGAAAGGAAAAATCAATTTGAGATTTTATCTACTATTATAAGGTAATATCTACATACCCACAAAACTTGTAATTCTTCTATTAATAGTAAATTTATCCTTGCTAGTTGGCCTTAGATTTAGCCTGATTTTAGGAGAACCACGAATATTTGTATTGATGGTGGTTGGATTGTCTAGTGTGTTGTTGCACTTTGATTTCTTATTTTTACTTTTCTTGAATTTCTTTTATTTTCTAAATTTACTACACTATATTTGGTTCTTAGATATTTGGCTTTCTTGAAAATCAAGTTGTTGGTAAAAGGCAAGTTGGTTTTAAGGTATTGGATTTATTGCAATGGGCAGTTCACCGCAACAAGGGGCAATCGAGCGAGTCACGATTTCTAACAAGGGGTATCGGAGCTCAAGTGCAGAGTGTAGTAATTTGGAAAAATAACTACTTACAAATTTGAGGTAGAAAATTTTAAGGGAAGAAATTTGAACTTTGAAAAATAAAAGTTCACGACATATTGGTATAACAAGCTCTTTATAAAACACTCTTAGAAAAATCCAAGAAACCAGAAAGTATAAAAGATGATGATTTGAGAAATTTGGATAGGAAGGTGTTCACAACAATTCGCTTGCATTTAATAAATAAAATCTAATTTAATAGAGTAGCAGAAGGGATGGTGGTGAAATCATCAGACAAAGTTAGAAAGCTTATATCAAACAAAATCCCTTACAAATCGAATTTTCTTGAACAAAAGATTGTATTATTTAAGAATGCATGAAAGTGATAGAACACTTGAATGAATTCAACAACATAATTTGTCAACTCCAAAGTATCGTAGTAAAGATGGATGAGGAAGATTAGGTGGTGACATTACTTTGTTCCCTACCAGAGTCTTATGATAATCTTGTTACTACCTTGAGTTATAAAAATGAATATCTCAAATTGGATTTGGTTTCTAGTGCACTTCTTGCTAATGAACTTCAACAGAAAGTATCGATGTATGATTTTATGGGTTCAAGGATGGATATCCTTTTGGCACGAGCCCCGTTGGATGAATGGAATGGTCTATCAGGAGATTCCTCAAGTAACCGATCAAAGTAGAGAGGTCTTATGACAAAAATGGTTGTTAATTTTGTGGCAAGCCCGCCCACATAAAGACAAATTATTGGAAAAGGGAAAGGATAAGTTCCTCAAAGTGTTCCGATTAAGAAACAGAAGACCAAAGTGAAGCCAACAATGAGGCTTACCAAGTTGAAGAATCAACATCAAGTTATATTGAAGATGAAGTATTGATGGTGGGATGCAATCGCATGTACTATCAAAGTTGGATACTTGATAGTCAAGCTACACATCATAGATGCCCGCATAGATCGCGGTTTGATGCACATGACCCTTGTGAGGGCAGATTGGCATCAATGAGTAAGTCGATCATTACAGGTTTGGTTCACATAAGGATGTATGATGTTGTGATTCAGACACATGAAAATATAAAGCATATGCCGGATTTAATGAAGAGCGTGATTTCACTTTCTTCTTTGGGTATGGAAGGTTATATATTTACCAAAGTTTCAAAGGGGGCTCTAGTTATGATGAAGCAAATTTGAGAATTAAACTTGTATAAATTGTTATGGAGTACAATTGTGCAAAAAAAGATAAATTTGGTTGTAAATAAAGAAGCTTGGCAAGGGCTACATGCTTTGGAAATAGAAGATGTTGGTGGTACAAATCAAGGTCTTGGGAAGGATATTCGATAAGGTAGAGAAATTGAAGATTTGGGACTTTTACAAGAGGATGTGAAGCCAAAAGCATCTCATAAATTTTCTTCAAGGCAATGTAATTTGTGAAGGAAGGGCTGATATGGCTAGAGTGTTGTATAATACTCTAATATTGATTTTGATTATTGCTATAGATTTTGTAAATTTTATTATTTCATTTGTTAGTCCATTTCTTGATTGGCTTGTGATTATCCTTAGAAGGGAAATTGGGAATGGAATGAAATTGGTACTTCAAAATTGAGAAGTATGGCCATTCTTGCCATGATTTCAAGCATATGCAAGGCTTTGTGGGAGAAACTTATACAAGGGATCTCAGTGAGAAGAGATCAATCTCCAGTTGTGTTTATAGGTGTGCAACCATGTGAAGAGGTAGCATAACTTCAAGATCTCAAGGTGAGAATGATGAAGAAGGTAAGAGTTTTTATGAAAAGTACAAGCACGAAGAAAAATGAGCAAGGCATGATCATGATGTTTATTGAGTTAAAGAGCTTCTGGCATTAGTTAAGTTATTTAGGTTCTTTAAGAAAGGAATAACTGAATATGGATGGCAAGCTAAATATGCAATTTTGCGTCAAGATGGAGATTGTTGGGACGGTGATGCAAAATCACCTCCTATTTAACTTGATATTTCTCTCATCACAAGGATATTTATGGCCATTGTAAAAAAAAACACTTTTTGGTTGAGTCTTTATTACCCATTTAGAGAGAGAAATATCTTGAGAAAAAGAAAAGAAGGTTTTGGGGAAGATAAAGATTGGGGGTTTAGCACAAACTTCAGCATTGTGTGTATTTTTGTATTGGACTGGGTTCTATCGACATTTCTTTGCAGCAACGGCGTTGGTCAAAGTAGCAAAGAAGGTAGTCAATTGATGATTTCTTTGTGGTATAAAAATTCAATTTGAATTTCTTTCTACCATTGTAAGGTAATCTCCACATACCCACAAAACTTGTAATTCATCTATTAATAGTGAATGCATTATTGTCAATTGCCATGGATGTTGTTGGGAACAGAAACTACCTCGATTACCCCTACTTATGGTGAACCTCCCATTACTACAAATCTAATACCTTGAAACCAAATTGCGAATTGATTCCAAGAAATCCAACACCCAAGAATCTAATATATGGTGTAGTAAATTTGGTAAATAAATGATGAAATCAAGAGAAAGTAAAATATGAACTCTAGTGGCACAACTACATACTACAAACGATAATCAAAGCATTATAAACACACAATATACAAGGTTAATCTAAAATCGGGCTACAACCATGGGCAACTGCCAAAGAAATGATTCACTATTAATGGAAGAAATTTACAAGTTCAAGGTTTTATAGAGATTACCTTGTACACTATAAAATAAAGCTCAAATAGATATTTTCTAACACATTACCACCATCAATCGACTCTTCTTTTCCTCATCATCAACCAAAAAAAAAAAATGCCCTTGTGATGAGAGAAATGCCATAAGTTGATTGGGAGGTAATTTTGCATTATCATCCTAACAATCTCCATATTGATGCAAAATTACATCTTTACCTTACCACGTATATCCGGTTATTAATTTTTGAAGGACTTAAACAACTTAGCCAATGTCACAAGCTCTCCAGCCCAATAATCTCTATGAGCATGCCTTGTTCATATTCTTTCATATTTGTACTTCTCATGTAACCCTACCTTCTTCAATACTCTCATCTTTGAGTTATTGAGGCCATCTTTCCCTCGCACATGTGCTAGGTGAATCATTTTCTATACACCTACAACCACAACTGGTGTTTGATCCCATGTCCCTGAGATCCTTTGCATAGGTTGTTCCCACAAAGCATTGCATATGTTTGAAACTTTGACAATACTTGCACATACTTTTGAAATTTTGAAGTATCCATTTCACTTCATTCCAATATTTCTTCCTAGGCTAAACACTAGCCAATCAAGAGAGCAATAAACAATTGAAAGAACAAATTTTATAGAGATCATGACAATAATCAAAATTAACACTAGAGTACCATACAACACTCTAATCACATCAGCCTTTTCTTCAGTAAATTTTGAGCATTGGCTTGAAGGAATTGCATGGAGTGTTTTCGGCTTCACATCCCCATGTTAAAGTCCCAAATCTTCAAATTCTCCACCTTGTCGAATATCTTCATCAAAATCTTGTTTTGTTCTACCAAGATCTTCAATTGCCAAACCATGTGCCTTTTGTCGAACTTCTTTGTTTACAACCAAATTTACCTTTTTCATTTACAATTATGCTCCCCAATAATTTACATAAGTTTCCCTCCTGGACTCTCTTTATTATAACTAGAGGCCCTTTTGAAACTTTCAGTACTCCACCTTGAACCGTAAATTTATAGACTTCATATCTAGAGAAAAAAGTGAAATCAAGATCTGCTTTAAATCCAACACACGTCTCCGATTTTCAAGCATTCGAACCATCCCATTATACTGAGCCCATTCTAATTGTTTTACTCATTGAATTATTCCCCATTGAGGCCAAACCGCCCTCACATAGCTCATATGCATCAAACCACAATCTATGCAGGCACATATGATGTGTAGCTCTACTCTTAAGTCTCCAACTTTGATAGTACATGGGATTGTATCCCATCAACACCTCATTTTCAATATAACCAAATGTTAATTCTTCAAATTGGTGAGCTTTATTCTTAACTTCACATTGATCTTTCATTCCCGAACTAGAACCCTTTGAGGATTTCAACTTTTTTCTTTTCCAACAATTTTTCTTTATGTGGCCGGCCTTACCACAAAATCAACAACCTCTTTTGTCATAAGACACCCTCGAATTTGATTGGCTACTTGAGGAATCTCTTGATGAACTGACCCATTCATCCAACTAGCCTCTTTCCATTAGTACATTCATTCTTGAGCCCATCGAATCGATCAACACCTTCTTTCGAAGTTCATTGGCAACTACAGCACTACAAACCGAATCCAACTTGAGGGATTCTTCATTGTTACAACTAAGAGTAGTAACAAGACTATCATTAGATTTTGGTAACGAACAAGTTAATTTCATCGACTTATCTTCCTCATCCATGTTTACCCAATACTCTCGAGTAGACAAATTACGTTGTTGAATTCATTTGAGTGTTCTGAGACTTTCATATCATCTCTCATCCTCAAATAATACAATTTTCTTTTCAAGAAAATTTGATAGCTTTGTTTGGTACAAGCTTTCGCTTTGTCCATAAATCAACCTTCGTTTTTTCACATACTATATTAAATAGTATTTCATTCGCTAAACACAAGCAAATTGTGGTGCACGCCTTCCTATACATTTCTTCCCAATCATTATCCTTCGTACTTTCTAGTTTCTTGGATTTTCTCGTAGTGTTTAATGAAGGCCTTGTTGTACCAATATATCATAAACTTTTATTTTCCAAAGTTCAAAATCATTCTTTCCATCAAACGCATCTACTTCAAAAAATCATTCCTTCCATCAAACGCATCTACTTCAAATTTGTAAGTACTCATTTTTCCCAAATTACTATACAATTCCTTAGAGTTTTGATACCACTTGTTGGGAACTAATGCAACCTCAACTAGCCCTTGTTGTGGTGAACCCTTCATTACAACAAATATAATACCTCGAAACTAACTTGCCAATTACCAACAAATTGATTTCAAGAAATTCAACACTCTAGAATCAAATTCATGGTGTAATAAATTTGTAAAAATATGATGAAATTAAGAGAAAGTAAAATATGAACTCTAATGCCACAACCGCACACTACAAACCATAATCAAAACACCATAAACACGCAATATATGTGGTTCATCAAAAATCAGGTTACATCCACAGGCAACAGGCAAGAAAGTGATTCACTATCAACAGAGAAATTTTATAAGTTTGAGATTTGTAGAGATTACCTCATACAATAACAAATAAAGCTCAAATAGATATTTCCTAGTACAGTACTACCATCAATCGACTCATCTTTTCCTCACCATCGACTAAAATTATCACCTCAAAAAAACGCCGATGAAAAATCAACCCAATCGAGACCAGAATGGTGCTAGAGTTTGTACAAAAACCCCAATTTCTATCCCCCATACTTCTCTATATTTTCCTTTTTAAAAAGGAGCTCCCTCACTTAAAACCCCAAGTTTGTCTCTCTAATGAGTTATAAGGCCTCCATAAATAAATAAATAAAATGTGATTGTTACAATGACTAAAATGCCTTTGTAATGAGAGAAATGTCATTGGTTGAGTAAGAGACAATTTTGCATCACCATCCCAACAGATATAGCCAAATTTTGGGTGAACTACGTGTATTTGCATTAATAGTGCTTGGATTGTAATTTGTATCATGTTATTGTGTTTTTTATTTTTTATTTTTACTTCCCTATTTTTTTCAAATTTACTACATCTATTCAATTCTTGGGTATTTGAATTTTTTGAAATTGAGTTGATCGGTAATAGACAAATTGGTTTCACAATATTAGATTTATTATGGTGGGATGTTGAACACAACAAGGGACAATCAAACAAATTTAAATTCCCAATATCCTGAAATAATTTACCATTAAATTAAGAATGCGCGCATGGTCAAGAACTTCCCAAAGCACAGATCAAATAACGGGCCCACTCACAAATGAAAATTGATATTTATTGAGCCAAGGCACGCAAAACTAGGTGAGCCACATTCCCAACGCCACAAAGCTGCTGCCCTTTTTCTTTTTTGCACTTAACTCAACTTGCAAAAATATAAAATATGAATATATATAAAAAAGTATCTAAATATTTCAGAAAAATCCAAACATTTAAAAATAAAAATTAAAATATGCTAATAAAAAGTTGAGGGAATGATTTCATAGTTATATAGCAATATAATGCAATTACACTTTTAAAAAATCATGTTTGTCACATTTGATTCACCCTAAAAATTGCACATACCTTTTTTTTCTCCCCAATAGTCAATTTTAAAAAAACAAAGAAATTGAATTTGCATCGATTTAGTTAAAATTAGTCCCTTTCAACAATGAATCTAAACCATCCATTTGATCAATTTCAAGATCTAGGTCTTTACGAACTTAAAACCATTTTTTTTCTTTTTCAATACTGTTCAACTAATGATAACAAAGCTATCCAAAAATTTTGAAAAGAGAAAAAACTTTCTAAGACCTAGATCTATGCACCTTAACAAAATAGACGGCTTATGTTGATTAGGCTAAAACTAAACTTTCTAGAGTGCATTTTCAAAGTTTATATTTTTGTGATGGTTTCAAATTTTATATTTTTGTGATTGTTCAATGAAATGAATGTACATTTAATTACTATGATTACTCTTAGTAACCCAAAGTCTGGGGATGTATTATGGAGATTGGCCTTTTCAGAGAGAAAAAAAATAGACATTTATAACCCCATATTGGGCACTTCATCTGGAGATTGATCAAGAGAAAAAAAAATTGGGAATTTTGAAATACCCAGCCTAGAAGTGACTCAATAAATAAATAAGCCACCTCAAACAAGTCAACGTATATCATCTAATTATCAAGAAAAGTTTATATAATATTGCAATATTTTTCTATAGATTAAGGTACACCTAAAAAATCCACTACAAAAGAGTATATCCCAAGTTGAAAAATCTTTTAACTGATCATCTTGACATCAAGGTACATAGATATAAAAAATATATATATATATATTGAAAGATTGTGGTTTGTATAGAGCGAAGGCTCTAAACAATCAAATTAAAGCACACCTTTAAATAGTACCGAGAAATGTGGTTTCAATATTGGAAATCTTTAACTAGCCTTAAAATATATTTCATCTTTAATTATAAAATTTAAAGCTTCAAAAATAGTGCTGATCGAGCAGATCTACGAATACTTGAATAACTTAAAAATTGACAGTCCAAAAATACATTACAAGATACACTATTTCCAAAACTTGAAATCCATTTTTTTCTAAATTCTATGCATCTTGATGTCCAGATGATCAATTTGAGGATATTTGAGCATCAAAACAACCTCTTCAAGTAAAATTTTTGAGGTAGGTTCTAATTTGATTGTTTAGAGCCTAGACCCTATAAATTTTTTTTCTTATTTTTAATATACCATCTTGTAGCAAGTTATCTAAACCGTCTATCTTCAAGAACTTCAATTGTTTATAGATCTATTCAATCCGCAATATTATTGGATTTTTATATTCCATAATTAAAGTTGAAGATGGATTTTTAAGCCATCATAAGATCTCGGATGAAGAAACTACATCTTTTGACAAAGTTTAAAAGTGTGCGTTATTGTATAGTATAAGGTACGCACCTTATACAAACCTCACCCCTAATCATATGACAATGAAAAGAATAAAATATAAAAGAAAATAATAAAAGAAAAAATAAATAGATAACAAATATTGAAAGAAAAAGTTTTTTATGAGTCGGCGGATTCACTAGTCTGCGGACTCGCAAGTGTTCATCTTTAAAATGAACCTCTACAACTAAAGATTCTTATTCAATGGATAAGGAATTTTTTAAAAAAATGTATTAAATTTTTATTTTATTTTATTCTAGTTTGGAAAAAAATTATATAAGGTTGCAACTTTAAAATGTACAATTAAGGATACACTTCAAAAATCCATCGGAAAATGTTGTTTCAATGTTGGGAAAACCCTCTAATTGATCATCTCAATATTGAGATGTATGATTATGGAAAAAAAAAAGGGTTTTGGCTCCAAAAATAGTACATCTTGCAACACATTATTTATACTGTCCATTTTCAAAATGTTCATATGTTTATATATCTACATTTTAACCCTTTTTGAAGTTTAAAACTTTATAATTAGACATGATAATAAATTTTTAGATAATCTTAATAATTTTTTACACTAAAATTGCATGTTATAAAAAAATTTGAAGGTACGCCTTGTTTAAAGACTGCACCTTTTTAGGTTTTATACTGATGATTATCATAGTGTAGATCATAAATATATGCAAATTTGGATCCAAGATCCGAATTAAAAATAAGTGTTAGATGGCACGAGATTAGTATGAGTCGAGGGACTCATAAAAAACAGGTCCATATCGAAATTGACCACATCAATAATTTGAAAACTAACGGTGATGGCAAGCACAATCACAATAAAAATCAACCAAAAGATATTCCACTCCCCAATGCGCATTTATTCTCTCCGCTAAAAACCTCACTCTGACTTAATTTTCGGAACCTAAATCAACCAAAAGATATTCCACTCCCCAATGCGCATTTATTCCCTCCGCTAAAAACCTCACTCTGACTTAATTTTTAGAACCTAAAAGTTTGGGAATGTAAAATCTTTAATCTCAATAATAAATATTTTCTAATCCTCTATGTACTTAAAAAAAACAAAAAAAAACGAAGGATTATATGCAAGACTATTTATCCTTTATACAAGGTGGTCATAATTTCTTACAACTATTTAATGTGAAATTTGATAATGAGAAAGTTTAAAAGAAGGTTTTGATATTGAACAAGAACCATTCAATTTTTAGACGGTGAGATAGAGTGGTGAGATAGAATGTTAGAAAACTCAAATTTCAATTTTTTTTTTAAATAATCATCTAAATAATTCTCATTTTTTATTGAAAAAATACTCCCAAGTAAGTCTTTTGACTTAAGGAGTAACAATATAGTATTTTGCATAGAAAAGCATTGCTTAACCGAGAGAGAGAAAGAAAAGAGGCACAGATGGAAACAGAGAAGTGAAGAGATTGAACCAGAGAATAACACACAGTGATATGTGAAAAGAGAGAGAGTGCTCATACCTGAGAGGCAAGAAGACTGTCGTATCTAGAACAGTGAAAGCCATGAGCCATGACAATCTTATAGGTGGCCTTCGCTCTAGCATCTCCTTTCTCAAAATAAGCTAAAAGTCTGTCATCTTTAAGCCTGACCCTAGGTCCAGTAACAGGTGGGCCACTAGGGGAGCCACATATTTTGGGAGGAGGTGGAGTAATGGTCTTGTATGTAATTCCCATAAGACCCACCAACAAAACCAGTACAATCTTCCCTACCATACCTGCACATGTCAATGCAAAATCAATAACAGAGGGAGAGAGAGAGAGAGAGAGATGAAGAAACCCGCCTGAAAGGGGTGGAGAGGAGCTTTTCTCACTGGTTTTCGTTTTAAGAGAGGCCTCAGAAGCAAGAAAAGAAGAAGCTGAGGCCTATGTTTTTATGCAGGTGTCTTCCATTTGGTTGCAGTCGTGTCACTACAACATATAAAAAGATTAACATAATAAAACATGGAAAAAGTTTATATAAGCTTGCAACCTTAAAATGTATAATCACGGATGCACCTCAGAAATCTATCAAAAATGTTGATTTAATGTTGAATAAACCCTCTAATTCGATCATCTCGACATTGAGATGTATGAATATGAAAAAAAAAAAAAAGTTTTTGAGTCCTGAAAATAGTGTATCTTGCAACACATTATCTAGACCGTCCATTTCAAGATTTTCATATATTTATAGATCTACTTGATTTTAACCATTTTTAAAATTTAAATTTTTTTAATTAGGTATAAAAATAGATTTTAAGATAATACTAAGAAGCTTTTATAACAAAATTATATGTTATGATAAAATTTTAAGGCGCCCACTAATTGGATTGTTTTAGGTTGCATCTTTATAGAAACCGCACCCATAAAACATTTTCGTTTACTTAAATTTTACATTAAATTTGGTGGACATGAATCTCTTTTTATGTAAAGCTGAGGCTCTAGACAAGCAAATTAGATCCCACTACAAATAGTGTGGAAAAATGTGGTTTCAATACTTAAAATATTTGTTGTAGCCTTGAAATATATTTTTATATTTAATTGTAAAATTTAAAGCCAAAAAATAAGGTTGATCGAGCATAATTATGAAAACTTAAAAATCTTGAAAATTGACGGTCCAAAAAAAAGTTACAAGATACACTATTTTCAAAACTTGAAATCTATTTTTTTCTCATGTCCATGAATCTTGATGTGGAGATGATCAATTTGAAGATATTTGGATATCAAAAACGCCTTTTTTAGTGAAACTTTTAAGGTATCTCTAATTTATTTGTTTAGAGCCTTTGTTCTATATAAACTTTTCTTTTTTTAAATGGGTTATTATTGCGTACACTGCATGTCGACGCTTCAAAGATGCTCAGGGACTTTTAAATGGTTAAGAGAGAACCATGCTAGCAAATAATGAGTTTCATTATTTATTTTAAAATTTATATTAATCTGAAATTTTGGTTTTAGGTCATTTTTATAAGTAAGATTGACTAAAATTAATAAAAACTATTTTGAATAAAAATATTGATCAAGATAAATTGCAAGGTATTTACATAATTGAGAGAAAAAAATATTGAGAGATATTTTCATAATTGAGAGATATTTTCATAATTGAGAGATATAATTGAGAGATATTGAGAGATAATTTCATAATTGAGAGATATAATTGAGAGATATTTTCATAATTGAGAGATAAACATATTGAGAGATATTGAGAGATAACAATTGAGAGATAAAAATATTGAGAGATAAAAATTGAGAAGTATTTAGATAATTGAGAGAAAAATATTGAGAGATAAAAAATTGAGAGATATTTACATAATTGAGAGATAAAAAAATTGAGAGATAAAAATATTGAGAGATAAAAATTGAGAGACAAAATTATTGAGAGATAAAAATATTGAGAGATAAAAATTGAGAGGTATTTACATAATTGAGAGATAAAATAATTAAGAGATAAAAATATTGAGAGATAAAAATTGAGAGATAAAAATATCTCTCAAAGTAAATTGAGAGATAAAAATATTGATCAAAATAAATTGAGAGGTATTTATAATTATATTTATAAAAATTCACCTAGGCACCAAAATTTCAGATAAGTATCTTTATTTAAATAAAAAATAAAAAATAAAAAATAAAATACAATACTAATTTTCGGCCACTAGATATTGGCCATATGAGATTTCAACGAGGGTGCTTGTCCACATCATGTAGATGTAATACTTTTCCATAAAAGGTGGACACGCACTTTTTTAATGATTCAGATTGAATTAAAAAGTACATTAATCTTAAATTTTGGTTTTAGGCAATTTTTATATGTAAGATTGAATAAAATTTAATAAAATGATAGTTTGAATAAAAATATTGATTAAAATAAATTTAGAGTTATTTATGTAATTTTTTATTTAATTTTTTAATCATTTTTATTTACTTATATTTATAAGAATGCACCTACGCACCAAAGTTCAGATAAGTATCTTATTTAAATAAAAATATGATACTAATTTTTGGCAGTTGGATATGGCCATAGGAGATCTCTAACCATTGGAAGGGTGCATGGCATATTTTTCCTTAATAGACACCTAAAAAATGTAGAAAATAAAAAAATAGAAAAGGGATTTTAAGGAAGACCAGGTGATACCAATTCCTTAAGAGGTTCAATCTCGGCCAATTTGCAAATTAGATTGGACGATTCTAAATCCGCGATTTTTGAATCACTTATTAACCCCAAGGCTAGAACTCAATTACCTTTCGAAAGGGTATGTAGTCAAGATGATCGCACTTGATTATTTAGAGCAATCATATCTAGGCCAAAAGAAGAAGCGTTAGTCAATAAATTATCGTGCTTTTTTTTCTAAACAAATTGTCTTCTTTTATAAAAGCAAATTGTCTTCTTTTATAAAAGCAAATTGTCTTCTTTTATAAAAAAAAGAAATTGTTACGAGTCCCATTCTTTAAACTTAAAGGTATCCGTGGTTAAGGTTTGAAAAGAGGCTTTATTTTTTTTGGGTGTGATTTGTATAATGCCAAGGTTCTAAACCATCAAAGTAAGGCGTGCCTTTAAACGTGTCAAAAGATGTTGTTTCAATACTGGACATCTATGTGATGACTTGAAATTCATTTTCATCTCTAATTATAAAAATTTAAAGCTTCAAAAAGAAGTGTAGATCGAGCAGATTCATGAACACATAAAATTGATGGTCCTAAAATGCATTATTTCTAAAACTTGAAATATCTTTTCTTTTATGTCCATACATCTTAAGGTTGAGATGATAGATTTAAAGATTTTTGGGCCATTAAAACAACCTCTTCCAATAAATTTTTGACGTATGCCTTAATTTGGTTGTTTAAAGCCTCACACTTATATAAACTTTTTATTTATTTTTGTTTAGTTTGTTTCTTTGTCACTAAAAGGATAAGTAAGGTTTTTTTAAGGTTGCCGTTAGTTTTGGTGGGTTGCTCTTACAGAAAATGAGACATCTCTTTTGTCACATGGCAAGGAAAGTCATCTCTGAGAGAGGAAAAAAGTGTTAGTATCAAAGAAAGCGCAATAAAACAAAAAAGAGACCAAGAGAGAGAGGATCTTTTTGTGGGTGTTTTTTTTTCTTTGATCAAAAAAAGTCATATATGAGAGAGGAAAAAAGTGTTAGTATCAAAGAACGCACAATAAAACAAAAAAGAGGCTGTGAGAGAGAGGACCTTTTTGTGGGTGTTTTTCTTCTTTGATCTTGTGGTGCATGGCAGAACTCTTCTTATGGCTTTCTTCTCAATTTATTTCTTTCTGGATTACCGATCATTGTATTTGCCTGTTATTTGCTATCGATAATTTTCAATCAATCGCAATGTGTATCACCGCAAAAGTCAAGGTGGGGCGTACAAAATATACAAATTAAAAAATTATTTATTTAAATTAAAATATGGATTGCTACAAGGCCATCTATTTTACAAGAAGGTCATGTTCATTTCCAATAAATAAAAATGAAAATCTGGTGGCTAGGGATGCGTCACAAGGTATTCTACTCCCAAGCGTCCGACTTCATGTAGAGTGGTTAAGTTTGATTTTGACTTTTTTTATACAATAACAATTTTATATTGTTAACTATTCTCATAGAAAACCAAAACAACATGAATTAAAGTCTGCAATGACAGTGATGTGGGTATATACAAAACAATCTTTTATTTTATCACATTTAAAATGTGAAAATTTTATTAGGGTGCGGTTTGTATAGAGCCTAGGCTCTAAACAATCAAATTAGAGCCTACTTTCAAATAGTGTGAGAAATTTCCAATAGTGGAAATTTTTGTGATAGCCTTAAAATATATTTTCATATTTATTGATAAAGTTTAAATTTTAAAAAATAGTGTAGATCCGACAGATCTATGAAAACTTAAAAATCTTGAAAATTGACGGGCCAAAAAATGTGTTATAAAATACATTATTTCAAAAAATTGAAATCTATTTACCTCTCATGTCAATGCATCTTGATGCCGAGATGATCAATTTGAAGATATTTGGACGTCAAAACAATATTTTCTAGTGAAATTTTTGAGATAGGCTCAAATTTGATTGTTTAGAGCCTCTGCTCAATATAAACTTTTCCCATTTTATTATATCATACCTTTTCTTTCTTTTCTTTTTTTTTCTTTTTTTTTTGTTTTATTTTTATTTGTTGTTTGGCCCTAGGGAGGTAAGGTCTACTATCACAAAAAATACAATTTCTTGAGTATAGAATGTTTAAATCACAGTTGGTTGTGCAACAGGTGTCATTCAACAAGCGCTCCATAGGCTTGGATGGTGGGTTGAAGCAAAGAAAAGTCACTATCTTGTGCTCGTGGGGTAAATGATGTCTCGGGTAAAAACCCTTTTTAAATAGTAAAATTTTATATTTTCTCATTATAGTAAAACTTGATACTTTAGCGACTGTCATCGAATAGGAAGTAATGAGTTATTAATTTTAAGATAAGTGATCGACCCTCCTCCACTCATGTGTATAAGATCTTAAAGGATCATCATTAAATTTAGCACGGATCTATAAAAAAGCTAAGTCCTACACACATATAATAATTTTTTTAGAGATACATACCAACTTTAATGGTGATCCTTTGGGGTCTTACACACATAAGTGGGAGAGGGTCCTCTCGTATCATTATTCTAATTTTAAATTAAAAATGTCATTGAATAAGTCTTCTATTTTTTAGGACATATATACAATATGATCCCGTAGGACCATGTTGTATAGCAAGTTTTCCTCACTCTTTTCAACTTTGTGGAATAAGTAAGGTCACTCCATTAGTAAATATACGGAAATGTGTAGAATGAGACTATTTATCTTTCATGCCAAAGTGGTCATAATTAATTTTGACCATCAAATGTGAGCACAATTAACCGGATATAAAATTAGATGTTGCATTTATTCTATTGACAAAGCTCAAACTTCTGAAAATATTTTCTCAAGCTTTTTGGTACACCCAAGCTATCAGATTTCACAATGGATAGCTGTAAGTAATTGTATCTTCCTTATATCAAAGGTAAATGGTTTTCATTATATACAATTCCAAAATTCCACATGTATTATCTTTGGTACAAGGTGGCCATAATTATTGGATGTGATCACAATTAATTTTGATAATTGGACGTGAAATTAGGACCAAGCTCAAACTTCAAAAAAAATTTTATCGAACTTCGTAGCACACCCAAACTATCAGATTTCACATCATATAGTCTTAAGTAATTGTGACCTCTTTGTATCAAAAGTAAATGCTCTCATTGTACATAATTCGAAAATTATGTATGTATTGTTAATAAAAGACAACTTAAGAAATATAAAGTATTTTATTAAATTAATAAACTATTCTATTAATTAAATAATTTCCTTGAAAGGAGTCCTTTATAGAAAAATAAGCGGGAATTATGAAAAAAAAAACATCAAATCCATTTAGAAGATTTAATATTTATTTTAATTTTTCAAGGGTTCAAAAATTTTAAGTAAACTATTGAATTATCTAAAAAATATTATTTAGAGTAATTTTTTATAACTATGATTTTAAAATGTCAAAATTATTTATATATTTAAAGAATAAAAATATTTCAAGTTTATGCATAAATTAAAACGTTGTAATAGATCGTGCCTCTACTAGTATATAATAATACTTGTACAAACGTGTTATGTTAAAAAAGGCCAAAAAACAATTTTGTCGCTATCTATGCCCGGAAGTCCCACTCTACAATTACACCTTCAAGATGCCCCTATTTATCTAATTCACCCAAAGTTCATTGAAAACTTATCGTAGAAGAGAAAACGAAAGAATTGGGCCTTGCGTTGCAGGAAATTTATAAAAAAACCTTCATATATTTTATGAAAAAATTAAAGGAAAATGTTTCATGAATATGCAGCTGCAAGAGCCTGCTGACTGACAGACGTTATCTAAAGTGTATTGTCTACATATAAGATATAGATGGTGCATAGAAAAAATACTACAAAATTATATTTTTAATTTTAAAAGTTTATTTTTCTTTTCATATTTATGATCATCTTGGCCTAGATGATGAATCTACAAAAAACAAAAAAAAAAAAACGAAAGAAAAAAAATGAAAAAGAAAATCATCTAAAATGAATTTGGGTGGGGGACCACATATGTACATATGAGTCGGCCGACTCATAGAAACCCATCCTAAAATAAATCTATATATTCTTTTAAGGGAAAAGTTTATATAAAGTTGCAACTTTAAAATGTAGAATTACAAATGCACCATAAAAATCTATCGGAAAGGTTGTTTTAATGTTGGAAAACCCTCTATTTGATCATCTTGACATCGAAATGTATGAATATATATAAAACAAAGCTTTTGAGTCTCAGAAATAGTGCATCTTACAACACATTATCTAGACCGTCTATATTCAAGATTTTCATATGTTTATATAGATCTCTTTGATTTTAACCGTTTTTGGAGTTTAAAATTTTCTAATAAGATATGAAAATAGATTTTAAGATAGTCCTAAGATTTTTTTACAACAAAATTACATGTTTTGATAAAATTTGGAGGTCAACCATAATTGGATTGTTTAGGGTTGCAACTTTGTAGAAAACGCACCCTTCTTTTAATGCGCAAGTTTTTTTTTTATCATAAAATTTTTTATTTCTATTTCACTTTTAGATCAGACATCCGATGAACAAAGTGAGGTCTTTTATTTTTTGTTAAAGCAGTTACGACTTTCAGATGTCCAAACCCACTTTTTTTTTTTTATTTCAAGGATGGTCCGGAATCCCAATGTTCGGAGTGCACCTCTCATAGTAAAAAGCCCTTTTATTTGCTTCAAAAAAGAGGGTGTATAGTATCGTACCATTAGAGCATACTCTAAAAGACTTATTTGGATTGAAAACTCAATTTTTAAAATAACCATAATTCTAAGTGGATCCTAAAATTTTAGGATGCCGTTAGCATGTGACTGGCCCGCATATTGTAGAAATGGGGGCTTGGAAATAAATATATTTTTTAAATTTGACCTTAATTTTTAGAGAATATATAATCTTTAACATAGAGATCATGAATATAAAAAAAAAAATTGAAGACTAAAAATAATAATTATATTAAAAAAACATTTGGACCGTTTGTTACAATTGTTTTAGATGGACCACCTATTTGCATCAATCTTTAGGATGGATGCTTTATACCAGTGGACCGTATATTGTAGAAATCCAGCCCGCATGAAGCAAATTTTATATA
Organism: Amborella trichopoda; assembly: GCF_000471905.2. The sequence goes on from NW_006497279.1 coordinate 656,546, forward strand.
AAAAATTACATTTTAACCAAGTGTGAAAGTATGCAGTGTGCGCTTGCGGTGGCATCCAAATATCAAAACGTTAATACATTCGAGTTACAAATAGAAAGGGAATCACGTGTGTATTTAATGAGGGAAACAGTTTGTATAAGGTGTCGACCTTATTCAGGTAAGGTGCACCTCAACAGGTTGTTTCATCATTAGAAAACCCTCCAATTGATTATCTCCACTTCGATATGTATGAATATGAAAAAAAAATTGAATTGAAAGTATTAATAATAATACATCTTGTAACACACTATTAGAACGTCCATTACCAAGATATTTCAGTGTCCATAGATTGCTAGATTTGCATTATTTTTTGAGCTTTTGATTTCATAATAAGGGCAAAAAAATACGTTTTAGTGTGGTCATAAGAGTTTCGACACCTAAGATACATCTTAAATTGGAATTTTGAGGTGCACCTTATTGTGATTGTTTAAGGTTGACACCTTATATAAACCTCACCCTTTAATGAGAGGCTATCATCTCAATAAATTTTTTATGTTCAAACTTTTTTTATCATAGTTGGCTCTTTCGTGCTCACACACTCGCTCCATTGGGTAAAATATATTATTTATAGTTTTTTAATCTACTTTAGAATCCTTATATGATTATTTTCAAGATGAAAGGTATATAAAGAGAATTTAATTTCAGAGGGTTACAATCATTTGTGTCTTTCAGATTTCAATTAAGTCGTTGTAATTATGTTATTGACTATACTCAAAGTTCAAAAAAAGAATTCCTCGAAATTGGTGACTCCTCCAAGCCATTCAATTTAATATCTAATGGCCAAGAGTAATTGTGGCCTTCTTGTAACAAAAATGATTTTCCATCTAAATAAGTCTTCTATTATGGAGATTATTTTACAATTTGAGCTACCAAACTATGCTATACTCTTTTTCAAAGTGAATAGAGGATGACTTCCACATTGAATGTACAGTTTCTCCTTGCATTTAGAAAGTATTTGTATTCAAACATCTAATGTTCGAACTAGCCTTTTCTTGGGAAATGGAAGACCCCAGGGGTAAAATGAGAGGAAATGACACCTAAGTGTAAACTTAAAATAAGTGGGTCTGTTTTTTTATTTCCAAAAAATATAGGAACTCTTTATAAATTTCCCTTGCATTGCTCGAAAAATTTCTTAAATAATTGAGAAATTGAATAGAAAATCTAAGGAGAGTTTTTTTAGTTTACATGAACGTTAATGGGAGATCCCTTTCCTTCATAGTGATCTATGTGAACCATCCCGGGTTAGGTAAGACTCACCCAACTTGACCGGACTGGACAATTTCCAGGCGTTCGAGTAGATTCGTCTTGGTTTTCCATCGCCATTTTATAATCACTAATACTAGCTTACACGCTGAGTAGACACCTCATGATTAGTGTATCATAATCAATGCAAAAAGATAATGAGTTACAATATACATTATTTTTTCGAGCTAGAAACTTGGCTGTACATTCAATAAGGAGATTAATGAGAATTTTTTAAATGAAAAAAGTTTATCAATACAAGCTCTAAATAAATTAGAGATAATGTGTTACAATAGATACTATTTTTCCGAGCAAGAAACATAGCCGTACATTCAATGAGGAGATTAGTGAGAATTTCCTAAATAAAAAAAGTTTATCAATAAATAAATCACAGCTAAGTAAGTTGAAATGGGAAATCTAGAAAAACAGCATATTGGAATTTCCTATATAGAGGTCAACCCCTGGGTGCGTCCTCAACGCCAAAGCCAAGCCACCTAGCCAAGTCTATTTAATTTTGGCAATTATAACAGCCTTAAATTATTCGATGCATTTATTCTTTCACATAAATAAAAAGAACTTCACCTAATAACTTATGTCAACTCTAACAATAGATATTTTGCTAATATTATATCCTCTGCCCCATGCTCAGAGATGGAAGAAACAATGGTTTAGAGATAAGAGAATGAAGGATGAGAGGTGCACTCTTCACCATTACACTGCTAGTATTCGTCGTTTTGCCTGCACCCCTTATTACTGTATCCCATGGATAAAATATATTATAGCTGGTAATATGAACAAAGGACAATTTGCTGATTGCTCCAAAGTATCAATTGAAATTACGAGTTGGTAATTTGAAAAAAAAAAAAGAGGCAATTTGCAGATAGCTCCAAAATATCAATTTAAAAACACAAAAACATGGTCAATTTTCTAGAAAAACTGTAAATGCATTTCCCAGCTGGAATACTCAGCACATCCGCCAGCATGCGGGGTTTTGGTTTTGGCCGCGTGTTAAGTTGGGGTGGGAATGGGTTGGGTCCAATTCGGATTTGGCTGGACCCCGATTTGGACTCGAATGGTATTTGGCTCCAGGTTTTGGATTCGGACCCAACTTTTTGAGTCGAAAATTTGGACCCCTACCCGGACTCATGGTTAAGACTATCCGTCGGGTCTTGGGTTTGGCTGGGTCCATTGTCATCCTATAACTACGATTTTTTTTTTTTTTTGGCATCATATGCGATGTTTTACATAATAATTGAAAATTCCTAAAAAACAAACATGTTGGCAACATTAATGTGGGTTGGGTTCAGATGGACCTAGACCGGAACCCGAACCCCATTTTTTGGGTCCAAAATTTAGATCCATACCTGGACCAAAGGTCTGGTCTACTTGTCAGGTCCCGGGTTTGGTCAGTCCATTGCCACCCCTACTGTAAGGGCTGCGGGCTGAGCTGGTGCGAACCTGTCTAAAGTTTGAGTCGATTTTTATTTACAAGAATGTATCTTACATGTCTTCATAAATTCTTTTATGGTGTTTATAGACTCTGCCCAATACTTAAGTCTAGGTCGAGCTCAGTCCTCATTATCATGAATTCGGGTTCGCCCATCCAAGCACAAACTAAAATTTCGGGCTGGGTCAACCCCAACTTACACTACCTGACATTGTTTTGGTATCCCCGCCCTTTATTATACCTCGTCCCAACAATGCGGGGGTGGCAATGGGCCTGGACCCGACTCAAGACCCGTGGTGTATACGTGATATTGGTATGGGTCCAAATGAATTGTGTCCATAACTAGGAATAAATACATAGAGAGATATAAATGAAAAAGAAGTACTCAATAAATAAAATCAAGAAAAAGACAGCAGAGGAGTAAGAGCCCACCGTCCATAACTAAGGTTAAGTGACAGATTGCTTTGGAAGTCACAATATACCAGATTTCAGTGTACAGAAACCCGCTTCGGCATGGGAATTTGGCCCCGGCGGCGAGTCAGTTTGCCGAATCTCCGAGTCCAGCATAGGACCGAAAGCTCAAAAAAAAAGATAAAAACCAATTTTTTTTTGAAAAAATAAAATATGTATTAGTAAATTCAAAACCTAAAACACGTTTAAAAAGTATACCAAGGTTAAAAAGTTAAAGAAAACATATATTTGGGATATTTTTAAAAATCCAAAATGTATATATAAAATATGATCATGGAGAAATAGCACTCGCCATCACCATTCTTTGCCAAATACATTAAAGGTATGTAAGAAAAAATTATATAACGTAACTTCAACTTTTTTCTTTTTTTTTTGAATTGTTTTTTAAATATGCCGAGTTGTCACACAACTTGGGGGTACTCGGCCTTGCCCATAGGGCGAGACCGAGTAACTCGGCTAAGTCCGAATGGACTTGGCTGAGTTCCGGTACAATGCCAAATTCCATTGCATACCTGATTGTATTGCATTTTTATGCACGTTTTATTGAATAATACACAATAAAAATTAGGAGAGAACCCCATTTTTGTTTATGAAATTAAAAATAGTACACCCTCTATTGCATATTATGTACTCAAGTTAACTTTTAAGAGAAAATATTATATTTTATTCATTTTCTATTCATCATATTAATCTTAATTTTGCGTGTTCGTACTTTTCACTATCGCATAATTATAAAAAATAAAAATAATAATACAAATAAAATAAAATAACCAAAATACTCTGAATTTTTTTTTAGTTTCAGGGGTTTTTGTTCATTTTATTTAATTACTTATTTTCAATTGATGGCAAGAATTAAGAAATATGAATGCCCAAGAGCTTAAACCATCGTGTTAAGAAATTAAAATTAAAATACAATGTTTTTCTTAAAAGTGGGATTTGAGTATAAACATATACTAGAGGGAATTATTTCTCAATTTTAAAAATAAAATGGAATTTTTCCGTAAATTTCCCTAATACATAATGTAGAAGAAAACTCTTCTATGCAACTTCACACAAATATATTCTATACATGTATCTCAAGACTCACATCCGTCGCTTTAAATTGGACGGCGGATGGAAGCCAATGACTTAAGATTAAGATTGGCCCTAAATTATCACAGATCAATTCTAAGTCTCCTGCCATGACTAGGACCTGGAGTCATATCAGGCTAGAGCAATTGGCCCGAATCCACTCTGGCCGGGAAGAGTTACTCGGTCGGTCTCGCTATATAGGCTAGGCAAATTTTTAAATTTTCAAGGCTTTCAGCTTTGTACAAGACTTGGACAAGGATTCGTCCGAGTAACTCGGCATTGGCAAAGGCCGAGTACATGGCCTGAGAGGCGTTGCCGATAGTTAAAAATGCTTTTATTTCTATTAAAATGCGTCGAAAATCGCGGCACCTCATAGGATCTTCAAATTAAAATCATTTATAACCTGATCCCTACTTAACTCAATAAGTGCTTAATCAAATTAATAATTTTTAAAGGGTGTGGTTTGTATAGAGCCGATGCTCTAAACAATCAAAGTAGAGTACACCTTCAAATAGTATCGAAGAGATGCGGCTTCAATATTGGTAATCTTTGTGATAGCCTTACAATATATTTTTATCTCTAATTATAAAATTTAAAGCTTCAAAAATAGTGTAGATCGAGCGTATCTATGAAAACTTGAAAATATAGAAAATTGACGGTCCAAAATATATTACAAGATGCACTATTTTCAAAACTTGAAATCCAATTTTTTCTCATATCCATGCATCTTGATGTCGAGATGATCAATTTGATGATATTTAGGCATCAAAACAACCTATTCTGGAAAAATTTTGAGATGCGCTCCAATTTGATTTTTTAGAGCCTCGGCTCTATATAAAATTTTTCCATTTTTAAATAACTATTGTAAACTATATCGCTGCTGCAGGTTTTCTCTGTTTGTTTAAAGAAAAAAAAGAAATAAGATGAATCGTTAAGAGAGAGATATAGAGAGTGTTAAGATGTATTGTTTAGTGATGCAGTTTGTATAAGGCCTACGTATGAAGAAAAAGTAAAGCTTCATCTCGACACCTCATCCAAAAATCACTAGGCCATTAGAAATCAGTGATTTCAAATCAAATTTCATGACCGGCTATGAAATTTGAAGCTAAAAATTTTGTACAGATCTCGAGAATCTATGAACACTGCAAATGGATGGTCTAGGTATTGTGTTATAATATACACTAATTTCAGAATTTAAAATCTTAATTTTTTTCACAACCATAATGGCCAAGATCGAGATAATTGATTTGAAGGTTGTTCAATGCCGAAACTGCAATTTCTAGCAAGTTTGAGATGAAGCTTTACTTTTTCCCATACAGCCTAGGCTTTACGAAGACAAAGTAAAGCTTCACTTTGAAACCTCATTTGGAAAATTCTTTGGACATCATAAGTCATAATGATCGCTCTAAAATCAATTTCTATCACTGATTATGAAATTTGAAACTAAAAAAATAGTACAGATCTTATGGATCTATAAACACTTGAAAATGTAAAGTCTAGATATTGTATTATAATACACACTACTTTGAATGCTTGAAATCTTAATTTTTCATCACAGTCATAACGATCAAGGTCTGGATGATAGATTTGAAAGTTGTCCAAGGCTGAACTACAACTTTCAGTAAGTTTTGAGATGAAGCTGTGCTTTTTCTTGCCTAGACTGTTTTTAACCTTTTACCATTGTCAGGATAAAGTAAAGGGATTTTATACTATGATACTATTCATTATTTGTACAAAGAGGTCACAACGCATTTTACCCATTAGATATGAAATTCAATAGATTGAAGTGTCACAGTATTTAAGAAATTTTATTTTGGACTTTGTATACAATCAATGACCCATCTTCAAACACTCGATTTTACATCCAATAGTCATTAATGACTGTAAGCTCCTTATATAAAAAATAAATGGTCTTTTTGTATACATTTCCTAAAATAAAACACAATACTATGCAACTTAGCAGTCATGCTTGCATAGGTTGGCCTGAACCTTATTTGGAAGCATAAAAGTGTGGTCATTGTCGCTGGAGCCAAAATCGTTGGAGCCAAAAACCTACTTGTTGGCATTAAGGTTGAAAAAACCGTGAGGTCACTAAAAAACCATGTTAGATCGGTGGACTGATGATCCGGATCGAAGAATCTGCCGGATGGAATAATCTAGGCCTTAAAAAATTTCAAAAAATCACTATAATTTCTTGAAATCTAGTTTTTAGATATCTAAAAAAAATAGTGGTAATTACATTATGGTTCGTCAATATTATGTCAAAAATATAGAAATGCTAAGAACGTGCCTTATGTCCGACTCAATTTTTTTTTATATTTTTTTTATTAATTTAGGAGTTTAATTTTTGAAAAAACCAATCTACAACAAATTTAATAGAATAGGTTGTTAATGGAGAGAGATAGACGCCTTTGAGGGTCCTTCCTATCAAGAAATAGTGGGTTACTTGGTTTGTTTCTATTATTTTAAAAAATAATAGGTTACTTGGTTTGTTTTTATTATTTTTTTAGCGAGAGAGGTGATAAGAAGGAGAAGAGAGGGATTATGACGTAAAGAGGAGAGAGAGTATCAATTTATCTTTCAAATGAGATAAAGAAGCCTAAGAACAAGGGGAGGACGGTCATTTTCCTACGAATGAGATTAATATATGTCGCTCCATATGCCCTGCATTGGATAGTTTTGGAAATTCAATATGTGAGGAAGATTATAAAATATGCTTACTGCCCACAGCAAAACATGGATTATTTGCGTTCCAAAAGAGAGGGGTAGGGGTGGGGCCTGCCCCGTTTGTTATAAATAGTGAAATTTTTTAAAGAAAATAATGATTAAAGATGTATTCAAATATCTGGATTGCTGACCGATTCCCAATTCAAATCTGGAAAAATTGTTAAAACTAATTAGCCTCAAAGAAACAGTATGTTTTGGCGATCAAGCCTCGAAATTTGTTGGAAGCATGTGAGTTGGCTAACTTAAAATAACAATTGTGGTGCCCTTTAAAAAATCAATTTTACAGAAAGATTTCGTTTTAAAAACACATCTTTATATTGTGTTAGATCCATATTCATTTTTGAGAATCTTCTTATTTACATATTTTGATAGAAATTATAAACTTGAAATGACGTTGTCATGCATGATATAAGTTCAAGTGTCCAACACGGCAAGCATAATTTTGTGGAGAACTGTCAAAATGGAGCCATCTTCAAGTCCAAAGTGTCCAATTGGCGATATTGTCCCAATTCTCTGTGTTAATACAGGATCATTACTCTAATTATATAAAAGAAAATTATTTGATGAGTTAGGGAAATCATTTATACATTTGTGTCCCTCGAGGTATAAAGAATCCATTTTAAAGATGGATGTAAATGGGTGATCAATCTAAATAGTCTTTTTTATAAAACTATTATTCTTAATTTTTAAAATTTATTTATTTTTTATATTCATGATCTCCATATTAGAGATTATATGTCCTTAAAAATTGGGTCAAAAAATCCATTTTAAAAATAGATTTTTAACAGGGGACTCATAGAAACCATGTCCTTATATAAGTGCCTAGGTTACGTAGAAGCGGACACACGACTATTTGTTACACAGATGCAACAGATGCAAGTGTTAGAAATGTGAACCATAAAAATGACATCTTGACATGCAACATACATGCAATATATGATTGTTTACGTGTATATGTGCATGTCTACATAGCTTACATCTGCATTTACATATTCAACAAGGAAAAAGTTTATATAAGGTTGCAACCATAAAATGTAGAACTATTGATGCACCTCAAACATCCATCGAACAATGTTATTTTAATGTTGAAAAACCCTCTAATTGAGCATCTTGACATTGAGATGTATGATTATGAAAGAAAAAATGATTTTGAGTCCCACAAATAATGCATCTTACAACACAGTATCTAAACCATCTATTTTTAAAATTTTCATATGTTTATAGATGTACTTGATTTTAACCATTTTTGGACTTTAAAGATTTATAATTAGATATGAAAATAGATTTTGAGACAATCCTAAGAATATTTTGGATCAAAATTATATGCTATGATCACATTTGAAGGTACACCTTAATTGGATTGTTTAAAGTTGCAACCTTATGGAAACCACACCCATTCAACAATTCACCATAACAAAAGTTAAGCATCACAATAAATAAATAAATTAAATTAATAGTTAAAAAAATATTCGTCTATGAATTAGAATGCTGTTCATCAAACTTTCTTATAGTCCAATACAATGTTATGTCATTACATCATTGAAAAAATCTAAAAACTATTAGCTGATTATGAATTCAAAATTTAACACCCTTATAGCATCGCTATTGAATATGATCCTAATTTATTGATCCAAAATCATACGATCACACCACTCGCACTCTCAATATAAAATAAAAATATTTTTTAACTTTTTCCTAAACTGTATTAAATATTCTTTATTTTCAGAATATATATATTATTTGTTAAAGAATGGCCTTTATGAATCTAAACCAAGAAATGCCAAATTCCAAAAAGAAGCACATCTAAAACAGAGACGCCATTAGAAAGACACTCCATAGAAGTGTCGTGTTTCTAGAAGTGATGACACTCGGCTTGTGTGCACTAAATGTCGTTACGTGGTCAGATCCTCGAACAAGTGTGTCCATATTTCACAGGTAAATGCAAATCACAAACTCCAACTTAGAAATATATAAAAATAGAATCATAAAAGGGAGTAAATGGTTTCAAGTTGTTTCTTTGGAAGGACCCCTTGTCAATGGAGAAGAAAGCCTCAAAGCTAAGACAATATTTTCTTAAGATTGAGGCTAAAACAATTTTGGAAACTTGCTTACAACTTAAGTGGGAAAATATGGGGCATTCCTGGGAGCATTGAATTTAATACTCTATTCCTTAAAACGTATGTTTTTTGAGGCGGTGAGCGAGGCCAAGGTTTCAAATCATCTCCAAAGGATAATCTTCAAATAAGATTTGAATTGGCCTATGAGAAGGAGATGATAAAATTGGGATAAGAGGATCAAGATTTTGATGAGAAGGAGATGATAAAATTGGGATCAGGGTATCAAGATTTTGATGAGAAGGAGATAAAAGGGAGCTTCAACTTGTCCATCTCTTACTTGGCAACTATCGTCGTTGAGAAGAACATAGTTGCATCAGAGAACATGAGGTTCATGAGGACCTTGAGGTTGCTATGCCAAAAGTTTCTGATTATATTGGTGGTGTTCTTCAGTCCTGGTTTTACTCCTACTTCCATCAGGTATGACAGGAGGTTGCGAGATTTTACTATCCCATTATAGCTACATAGGGATTTGTTTAGTTTTGATTCATTTTGCAAGTGGATTATTCTCGACTAAAGAGGTTTGGGAGTTTATTTGACATAAGGGTACTTCTCAGCTAGTTTTCAGAACCTTGTGATCATCAAAATGCCATCCTCATGCAAAATAGTTCTCTTGGTTGGCCCTTCACTCTTGATTAATCTTGATTAAAAACGGGAGTTAGCTGATGCTAAATCATGGGCATTCTATGTTTCAGAAAAAATACTCATTGAAAATTTACAATTCAATTAGCATCAACAGAGGGATTAGTTCGCTCTCTTGGTGACATGGTCATTTCTTAGCCCTAATCACTTTCAAGCTAAACATTGATGGGGCTTCCTTGAATAAACCAAATTGAGCAGGTGGGGGTGGTGTTATTACAGAAAGTGACAACGCCTTTGTTGCAGCGTTTTCAAAGCCTTTTGGAATCACTTTCAATAATTATGTGGAATTATTTGCTCTTGAAGAAGGTCTAACTCTAGCTGTTCTATTAAAGTATTGCCCCTTTCAAATTGAAAGCTATTCAACCTTGCTCGTTAGTCCTATTCATGAGCATTGTCAACCTGCTTGGAAGTTACATACAGTTGCAACGAATTGTAGATGACATCTTTCTAATCATAGGTGTTCCATTACCCATATTTTTCGTGAGGCCAATATGGTGGCTGATATTCTTGTAAGAGGGTCATATCTAGTTTACAAGTCAACATTTGGTGTTCTCGTCCGCCAGACTTTATTTCTCTTATTTTACTTCATGATTTGTCACAGGTACCCTGTTCCAGGGTTGTAAAAAATTGAGCTGTAACCTTTTCATTTTAAAATATTAATAAAAAATAGGTAGGGAGCTTCTCCTCCACTGACTTACCCAAAAAAAAATTACTATTTGAATTCACTAAAATTCCTAAGGACCAATCAACTTTGAATCTAAAGCCCTAACTCAATTGCTATTTATAGAGTTTATTAGAACGCTAACCTAATTCTATTATAATTAGAAGTGTAAAAAGAAGAGGTCCTAAACAGTCAAATTAAGGTACACCTTCAAATAATGTTGAAAGATATTGCTTCAATATTGAAAATCTTTATGATGGCCTGAAAATTTATTTTCATCTAACTATAAAATTTAAAGCTTCAAAAATTAGAATAGATCGAGGAAATCTATGAACACTTGAAAATCTTAAAAATTGATGGTCCGAAAATGCATTACAAAACGCACTATTTCTAAGATTTGAAACCAATTTTTCTCATGTTTATACATCTTGAGGTCGAAATGATCAATTTGAAAATTTTTGGGCATCTAAACAACCTTTTCTAGTGATTTTTTGAGATGTGCCTTAATTTGATTATTAGGGCCTCACCCTTATATAAAATTTTTCCTAATTAATATTCATAATCAAAATACAAATAGAATTTAACATTTTTTCCCTTGATATCCCAACTTTGAATAGGGGTAACTTTTTGTTCTAATGTTAAAACTAAACGAGTGTATCAGAGCCACCCTCAACGTGTACAAAATAAAAAAAAATTAATTACAAACATAATTATACCACCAAAAACACAAATTACAGAAAGGTTAATTGTTACATAAATGAAAATTAAGCACTAAATTAAAGCAAGGTTAATTGTTACATAAATCCAAATTAAGCACTTACATACACCCCATAGAACATAAACAACACCCCAAATTGGTTCTAGGCATTGTTCCACCACTTAACCACAATTCAGATCAGCTAATACAACAATCAAATTACATTACATAACAATGAAAACAACCCATACACATTAGGCCTTTAAACATATGAATTTGCAAGAACAATACAGTTAACAACTAGCCAATCTAATACAACAAAGCCTCAACAAATTAGTGCATCAAGTCTTTTAGCATGGGAGACCAAAAATATGGATCAATTTTGTCTAATTTATGGCCCAGCTCTTATGTTTACACTGTGTGTATTCTCGACATCGATAGCACAAGACCAAGGCTCAATTTGAACTCTAGATTGAAGCAATTTGAGCAACACAACCAACTCTAGGTTCCTAATTTCTCTTTGTAAAAAAATTATGATACTCAATTCAGATAAATAATGCTCAAATGTAGTGGTGTGTGGTATGAGACTTCGGCAAAAAAGGTAGGGTAATTGTCCTTATGTTTATAGAGCTCAATTTGGCATAATAAGGGCTTATTAAAATAACAATTGAAGTTTGAAAAGGGCTCAAAGTGCCTGCTACTTTAGTGTGAAAGTGCAATTTGAAAAGGGCTCAAAGTGTTTACTGGTTTAGTTTGATTAGGATTTAAGACCGATTATTGTGATTTCTTTCTTAATGTTTGCATGATCTAGATTCTTCAAACCCGGAGCATGCACTGAGACAATCTCTTCAACTCATGGTCATGGAGTAGGTGAAATGTTACACACAGATTTGAGAAAAGCAGAAATTTGCAACTAACCAATATACAAAAATCTTGCAAGCCACTAGATCCAAGTTAGGTCTCATGTACTATCTTAACAGTTATTTATCACTATTTTAGTTTCTATACCATTTTGGATATTCTTAGAAGTTCTTTCTCAATCTTTTTACAAAGGGGTGCGAACTACACGGCACTAGAATATCCCACCAAAGGGCCAAAAAAATCAAGGTCCAAAGTCGAACCTGTTTTGCTATGGGGTTATTAGTGACACTGAATGTATACCCCAATGAGGATGAAGTTGAGTGAGATCATGCTTTAGAAGTTCACATATATCCACTGCAATTTGTATCTTTGAAAGTGTTAGCCGAAAAGAGAAGTTATGGGCCATTATTTGAACTTGAATCATGGAGGAGTAGCTGGTGAAAGTTGAATCAATTCTTAATAGGAGGGCATTGGAAGAAGCACTAGGCTGCATGAGGAAGGAAGAAGAAGAAAGTCGGAATCAACGGATAGAAGTTGGAGGAGGTAAACAAGTAAATGAATACAACAATTTGAGGAGCTGGAGGAGATTTACAAGGAGATGATGATGGATGATGTCCTCAGTATCACATGAAATATGATCAAAATTTTTTCAAAAAAGTTGGCCTTCTTTTTAGGAATGGACCACCTGATTGTAAAACACTTGGCATAGATAATAGGTAAACAAGTTCTTAATTTGAGATATTTATCTATAAGAGACAGTTACTAGCCACTGACTCAAGTTTATAGGTGGGCAATGCCCGCATATAAACTTTTTCCTTACCTATGATTTTGATATTTATGCTCCTATGAGATTCATGTTATGTACTTCGTTTTATATTGAGGAATGAATGTGTGGCATTAGTAAAAAACCCTTAGTATTTACAAATTTTCAAAAATTCCATTAAAATACATAATTCCGTACTGGACTTTTTTCAAAACCAATATAATTTTAATTTTAAGGATTTTTCATAAATTTTCCTTGTCATTTTTTAAGGCAAGTTCAGTCAAAATCGGCAAGCGGACTAGGAAAATCACAAGCCAACTCATCCCCAGCCACGCTCGAGCAGGCACCCCAATTCTAGGTTTCCAACCACTGCTTTTACCAAAAATCTTGCAGTGAGGAAATGGTCTTAATATATGAACTTTTATTTGAGTTCATAATAGAGAATTATATTTTCATATTTGAATAATTTTGATTAAATGTTGGGCAAGCAAAATAGTATTCTATGGACCTTAGAATTGTGATCTTTTTCTTTTTTCCTTTGAACAACTTCCCCACCACAGCAGTATCACATGAAATATGATCTAAAATTTTTCAAAAAAATTGGCCTTGTTTTTAGGAATGGACCACCTGATTGTAAAAAACTTGGCATAGATAACAAATTATCTTTCAAATTTTTTGAACATCTAAATTAATTTTTAAACAATGAAAACATCATAATAAAAATTTAACTACTGTAAGAAAGTGTCATGATCCGTATTACTAAAAAGCATAAAATTAAGAGAATCCAAATAAATTGAGAATTTCTGAAGTCCAAATATGCGAACCCCATCCTCCCGCTTCCACCGGCCTTCAACAGCGGCATGCAAAAACACATATTAACGGCCTCCAATAAGTTCTAAATGAATGCTAGCTTGTGTGCCATTACACATGTTAAGCAATGGGGCTCAAAGTCTTGTAAAAAATTAAGGATATTTATATAACTTGTCATTTAAAGGCCAAAGGAAATACGCGCAAGTTTTCTTGTTCCATGGAAAAATTAACAGTTCCCAATGTGAACAGTGTAATCACAAGGCAATGGATAGTAATGCTACCAAAAATCCATACAAGAACAAGACCCATTCTTAAAATGATGAAAGCGGTTTTGATCCCTCACAACTATTTCATGATCATAAACCATAGACAAAAGTTTGATGAATGAATGGCAGTCACCACAAACTCTAAGATTCTTGATTACATGGATTGGCATCCCTTTCTTTGTGTTTATAAGCCCAAAAGAAATGGCCAGCTTTTCACTATGGAAACCCAGAGAGTTCTCCTTCTCCTCCACCTCAACATCAAGCAAAACCTGGGTCAAGTCTGGTCTATACCCCTCTAATCTTAGTTTCCCTATAACCTCCCCCACTTTGGAGACTATCTCTTTGTATTGAGGGTGTGAATCACCACCAGCCAAGAATTCATGAAGCACACCACCAATCACTATAGAACTACAACCAGGAGTCTTTCTCAATCCTCTCTCTCTCATTAACATCCTTGTCCTTGCAACGTCCTCCCAACGACCGGCCATTGCATATATATTGGACAGAAGGACATATATACTAGCATCATTTGGCTCAAGCTCCATTAGCTTTTCTGTCGCACTTTCACCATAATTTGCTTCACCGTGCTTTCTACAAGCACTAAGTATGACTTTCCACATCATAGAATCGGGATTCATAGGCATTCCCTCAATAACCCTAAGTGCCTCTTTCATCATCCCAGCTCGTGCCAAAAGATCAACAATGCATCCATAGTGCTGAATCTTGGGCTCTAAAGCGTATCTCTCTCTCATGATTTGGAAACACATAAGACCATCACTAACCATGCCACTATGGCTACATGCACTTAGAATAGCTATGAAAGTAATAGCATTTGGTTTTACTCCCAACCTCTCCATTTCCTTGAATAGTTCCAGTGCAATTTTCCCTAGCCCATGCATTGCAAAGCCTGAAATCATGGCATTCCAATGGCCTAGTGTTTTGGGTACAATATCTGTAAACAATTTATGAGCAGGTTCTATGTAGCCACATTTGGAATACATATCTATGAGAGCAGAACCAAGAACACCATTCACTTTAAACCCATGTTTCCCCATAAAGGAATGGACCCACTTCCCTTCTTCGATGAGCCCTAAACTGGAGATGGCCATAAGAATGCTAGCCAATGTTGCTTCATCGGGTCGTTCTCTCTCTATAAGCATGCATTGAAAGAGTTTTAATGCTTCTTTGGGCAGATCATTGTGTACATAACCTGCAATCATGATTGTCCAAGAAACAACATCTTTTTGAGGCATTCGATCAAAAAACTCTTTTGCCTCTTCAATCTTTCGGCACTTGACATACCCATCTACCATAGAATTCCATGAGATAACATCTCTTTTGGGCATTTCATTGAACAATTTTCTAGCCGTTTCAATATCACCACCTTTTGCATAACCATCTATTATTAAATTCCAAGAAACCAATGTCTTATCAGGCATCCCTTCAAACAATTTGCTTGCTTCTTTAATGTTTCCGTACTTTACATACCCATCAATCATCGCATTCCAAGTGACTGAATCTTTATCTCTGTTTGGCATTCTGTTGAACAAATTGGTTGCTATTTCCAATTCTCCAAACTTCATGTACCCATGAATCATGGTAGTCCAAGAAACTAGATCTTGTTGATCCATCCTATCAAATACTTGACCCGCAACTCTAATCTCTCCAAGGTCAACATACATTTTTAGTAAAGCATTCAATACAAACACATCGGAATTATAGTGGTTCTTTAAGACCCACCCATGGATTTGTTTGCCTTCTATTATGGCAGCCAGTTCCCCACAGGCTTTCAAAGCAAAAGGCACTGAGAATTTGTACTCAAGATTTTCAAAATGAAGCATTTGATTGAAGAGGGATATGGCTTCATGTGAATTGGAATCATTAAAGTAAGCTCTTATCATGGCATACCATATAAATGAATTCGGTTTTTCAATTTGATCGTAAATCGATCGACCATAGCAAAGATTGCCACGTCTTGGACTTAAAGAGAAAGATACAATTTTGCTCTCTGTAAATGTGTCCTTGATGAGGCCTGTTATAATAGTTTGGGCATGAATTTGATGCAATTCATTCATGGATTGACACATCTCTAGCAGAGTGAGAGTTCGTAATGGAGATGGGTTCATTGGGTTTCCATGGATTGCAAGATTCATTCTCTCTCTCTTTCTTTCAATTTCTAGAATCACCAACTTATTGATAGAATTCAAGATTGGGGTTTTCTTGTTGAAAACCTAATGGATGACCATTGGATTACTCTGATTGAAACCTATCCCAAAAAGTTTTCGAGGGATTGAATTTTTTTACTCTTGGGGTCGATGCACAATAAAATTCAAGATTGGGGTTTTCTTGTTGAAAACCTAATGGATGAGCATTGGATTACTCTGATTGAAACCTATCCCAATAAGTTTTCGAGGGATTGAATTTTTTTATTGGGGTTTTCTTGTTGAAAACCTAATGGATGAGCATTGGATTACCCTGATTGAAACCTATCCCAATAAGTTTTCGAGGGCTTGAATTTTTTTACTCTTGGGGTCGATGCACAATACGTTTTTACTCTAAAGTCTAAAGCAGTGTTTTAAAAATCGAATCGACGAGTTGAATCGGATTCGATTTGACTCAGAAACCGGCACAACTTATGCCGATGTCAATATAAAATCGGGAACCGCCGGTTTCAATCCGATTCAGCTCGGTTCTCTCCCTGAACGAGATACGCGCGTGGCACGTGTGAGGTTATCCTAATATTTCTACACAAACATTTTAACTTATATTATATAGGTTTTTATATACCAAAGTGGAATACCTACTTTTCGATGTGGGATAATTCCCAAACATCATTAAATGAAAAGAGAATTTAAATATATTCTATTAATTATCGAATTATAATTACATACGGTGAGGTGGCATGGTGGTTAAGACCTTTGTTACTTCACTTGATCTCTCAAGGTCAAGTCCCCTTATGGGCGTTATTTTTTTGTATTGTATAGTTTTTGTTGTATATATTGTATAAATATTTTTGTAAATAATATAAAAAGCATAAAAAAATGAAATATAAAAAAGTTAATTTTTTGTATAGCAGTTAATTTTTGTTGTATATAGTGGTATAATTATTTTTTTAAATAATATGAAAGGCATAAAAAGTAAAATATAAAAATTTTATTCTATTTGAAATCTCCATCTTTCTACTAACAATCTCTTTCACTAAATTATTATAGAAACCTAAAAAAATAAATTTTTGAAAAATTGAGGTGTTATTTCCAAAATTTGTACGTATTTTGTTAATTTTTACATTGATAACCAAATCTTTTATTTTATTTATTAATTTTTATATTATAAATCATGTAATGTACTATTTTTCTTACAGTTGTCAATAATACATTTTAAATTAGATAATATTATAAAATATTTTTAATTTATTATTATTTGTCTAATAAAATAATTATAAAATATAAACTAATAATTATAATTTAAGTATATAATATTATAATTAGTTAGGTTTTAATAATTTGGATTATAGTTAGTTAGGCTGTAATAATTTGGATTTTTTTAGCGGATTAGGGTTTTATGCCATAACGAGATTTTAATGGCCATTTTTTCATTGATTAGTCTACTCTTTACAATAATCCATGTATAATTATATATTTTATCTATGATAATTCTATGATTTTTCTTTTATGTGATGCAAATTTAATGGTTAACATAAGTTTATACAGGGAAAGAGCATCTCAATATTCACAAATTGAAGAAAAAAATGAAAGTTAAAAAAATGTAGTACTTTCATTTCTTATTAGATTCCTAACAAAAAATATTTATAATGAATTTTAATAATTTTTTCGGATTTTTTTGAAGCTTCAATCCGACCGATTTAGCCGATTCCCGATCCGGATCGTCGATTCAACGAACTGGATCGGTTTTTGAGATGCCCGATCCGGGTCACCGATTCGCTTTTTAAACCATTGGTCTAAACAATATTTGATTTTGTAGATTTGATTACGCCAACGTTTGCAAAGTCGAACCGGAACGGTTAAACCGGTTGTGATGCTGGCAGCGGTTCTAACCGGAATCAGACTAACTGAAGTAGTTAACCGGACTAACAAGTCAAGTAGATTTTTTTTTTAAAACTGGGTCAAAATCTCAAAAAAAAAAAAAACAAATAGAAAACTTAGATTAAGTATACACCATCATATTACAATACATTTATTTTATAAAAACATTTGATACAAATTTTTGTATAATTTAATATTTGAATATTATGAAAATATGCAAGACAATTTATAATTTCATATAAATTCAATGGGTGAAGGTACAAAGTCCAACTAACAATGGATGATGCAACAATATATGCTTCTATATTGTTTTAATGTTCATGTTGAAAAATGTTGTTTTAATGTTGAAAAACCCTTTAATACGGTTTAAGATTGGCTTTGAGAGCGTATTTATTTGTAGCATGATGTTCCCAGCTTTTCGTAGTGTTGTGAATCAAGGTAGTAAGAGAGAGCACCTCATTTAGTTAGTAACTTAGTTATCAAATGCAGAGTGTAGGTCAAGGTGTTAAGTGGTGCTTCGAATGGCCAAATCGCATATTTAAAAAAAATATGGCCAAGTTAATTTTCAAATGGCCAAATCGATTTTGAAATAACCAAATCGATTTTGAAATGGCCAAACCTCACTTAGTAATCTTTTGAGTTGGGTTTTAATATGATTTTTTTTTTTTTTATATAACATGGCAACTTTAAAATGTAGAATTAAGCTGCATATTAAAAAAAAAAAAAGGCCATTTCAGCATGTGGAAACACGAGAGATGAGTAAAACACTTTTTAGTTTCTACCTCTTTTCTTCATAGAGGCTAATAAACAGATTTAAGTAGTATGAAGTTGCCACAAATGATAGATAGCTTGTAACAAATAAAAAAACAAATTAGAAGAAAATATCACAACTAAACAATAAGTTGAGACCACAGACATTAGTAACATACACCAAAAATAAACTTAAAAAGAAATAATTTTTTTCTCATATTCATCACAAAATAATATTTTTATAAATATATATAAAACATTAAAAACAATCTAACAAGCTCACCAAAAATGTATAACATTAAAAAGAAACAATTTTTTCCCTCATATTCATCACAAATAAACATATTTTTTGTAAAAAAAATATATAACATTAAAAACAATCCAACAAGCTCACAAAAAATATATAATTTTTTTAAAAAAGAATATATTCTTTTTTTCTCATATTCATCACAAATTTCATATTTTTATAAAAAAAAAAAGTAATTTTATTAAAAAAAAATTGTTTTAAGAACTCTAAAATCGAGCCAAAGAATACAAAAACTTTAGAGTCGAAATCAACCCCAAATCTTTTATTTTTTGAACAAATTGATATAGGAATATGATAGATATTTCAATTAAGATTCAAATGCTCCAAATTTCATGAAAACTTATTTACTATTGAGATCTTTATTCAAAAAATTGCGAATATTTTACTTCATGAAAATTTCAGGAAAAAACGCAGCAAAGAAAATCTATATAAAAAAAATTTAATCGCTAGTAAATCAAAATAACTAGTTTATTTTATAGATAAGAACTTTATGATCAAACTTCAGTAATTAATTCCATAAAAATCGATCAATTGATCGATCAGAAATCAATTTGTTTGGATAAAAATAGTTCTTCGAGCAGTAGTACTTCGGGCCCATAAAACCCTCAAATCTTCATCGTTTTGGAAAAATTGAAATATGTAAGTATGGAATCCTTCAACAATCAATCAAAGCCCTCCATTTTTATAAAAATCTATGAGGTATTAAAGTTGCATTTGATAGAATGGCGGAGATTTTTAATTTTCAAAAATCCCCAATTCAATCCGCCGCGAACTCTTTGTTTTTCGACTTTTGATTCAATAATGGATAATCTATAGAAACTTTACGGTATATAACATCAATATTTGACTAAAATAACAAAAAAAACTACAAAATGTAAGAAAAAAAAGCTGCAAAATCTTGATCTATGAAAATAACGGGCATATGTCAAATAATGGCCGTTATTTGATGCGCTATAACGGAGTTATAACACACAAAAACTACAGTAAACCAGACCGGTTTTGAAGAAAAACTGCTTGTTTGACATTGAACCAGCCGGTTTTGATCCCAATTTTTGTTGGAGAGTTCCGTCTTACCATGCGTAACGTAAAACCGGCCCTAACCGGAATCGCCACTTCACCGGTAGTGATCTAATCGGCCGGTTTTGCGAACATTGGATTATGTTTCTTATTTTTCTTTTAATTTATTTGGTTTTATGAAGACATCTAGCATTTCATTAATTTGGGTATGATGTCAGATCCATAGCTATATCATGAATTTTTATATGATTTCAAATTTTCTTTTAGGGCCACTTTGGGTACATGGATTTTAAAGCATGGGTTTCTAATATCCTGGATTTTGTCAAAATCCACCGTTTGGATTGCTTAATGACTAAGATATTTAAAATTAGACAAATCAGAATCATGAAAATAAGACTTACTTTTCCATGATTTCATTTCCATACCAAAATCCGTTTTTTTGTATTTCCAATTCCCTTGGATTTCACTCGTTGACTCCCTCGACCCGAAACATAGGGAGAATTTGATAGGTATGAAAATTTAGAGAGAAAAAGTACCTAAATTTTTTAAAGAGATAAACTATCTCAAAATTTTTAGAGAGAGAAACTGTCGCAAAATATTAGAGCGAGAAAGTATGTTAAAATTTTAGACAGAGAAAGTATGTTAAAATTTTAGAGAGAGAAACTATCTCAAATTTTAACTTTTAGAGAGAGAAAATATGTTAAAATTTTAAAGAGAGAAAGTACTAATTTTTTTAGAGAGATGAACTATCTCAAAATTTTAGAAAGAGAAACTATCTCAAATTGTATCTTTGAGAGAGAAAGTATGTTAAAAATTTAGAGAGAAAAAGTATGTTAAAATTTTAAAGAGACAAAATACCAAATTTTTTTAGAGGGATAAACTATCGCAAAATTTTAAAGAGAGAAACTATCTTAAATTTTAAGTTTTAGAGAGAAAGTATCATATTTTAGAGAGAGAAAGTACATGCAAATTTTTAGAGAAAGAGAAAATATCTCAATTTTTTAGAGAGAGAAACTATTTCAAAACTTTTAGAGAGAGAAATAATCTCCTATTTTAATTTTTGGATAGAGAAACTATATCAAGTCTTAAGTTTTAGAGGGAGGAAGTTTCTTAAAATTATAGTGAGATAAAGTATTCTTAAACTTTTAGAGATAAATTATTATAAATTCTAGAGAGTGAAATTGGCAAAAAAATATTTAGATAGAGAGATATCTCGTTTTTTAGAGAGAGAAACTATCTTGAATTTTGAGTTTTAGAGAGAATATATTCGAATTTGAAATTTAGAGAGAGAAAATATATTAAAATTTTAAAGATTAAAATTATATCAAATTTGAAAGAGAGAAACTACCTAAAACTTTTAGAGATAGAAACTATCTAAAATTTTTTGGAGATTGAAACTATCGTAAAATTAATGTTTTAGAGAGAACGTATTTTAAAATTTTGGAAAGATAAACTTATCAAATTTTAGATATAGAATATACATGAAATTTTTTGAGAGAGAAAGTATCTCAAATTTTAAACTTTAGAGAGAGAAAGTATATCAAAATTTAAACAGAGAAACTATTTCAAAATTTTAGAGAGAGAAACTATCTTAAACTTGAAGTTTTAGAGAGAGAAAGCATCTTAAAATTTAAGAGAGTAACTATATCAAATTTTAGAGAGAGAATGTACAATATTTTTTTTAGAAAAAAGAAACTATCTCTAAATTTTGTTAGAAAAAAGAAACTATCGCAAAATTTTTATAGAGAAATTATCTCAAATTTTAGCTTTTAGAAACATAAAGTATCTTAAAATTTGAGAGAACAACTATATCATATTTTAGAGAGTAAAACTACTTAAAAATGTTTAGAGTGAGAAACTATCTCCAAATTATTGAAGAGGGGAACTATCTAAAGTTTTAAGTTTTAGTGAGAGAGTATCTTAAAATTTTAGAAAGATAAACTATATTAAATTTTAGAGAGAGTAAAGCGCCTACAAATTTTAGAGAGAGAAATGATCTCAAAATTTTTAGATAGACAATTTCAAATTTTAAATTTTGGATACAAAGTATATTAAACTTTAGAGAGAGAAACCATATCAAATTTTAAAGAAAGAAACTATCTCAAATTTTTTTATAGATACACTATCCCAAATTTTGAGTTTTAGAGAGAGAAAGCATATAAAATTTTTAGAGAGAGAAAGCATATAAATTTTTTAGAGAGAAAAATTGTATCAAGTTTGTTACCAAACAATAGACATGGAAAGGATTGCAAAGAATTCATGAATTTCGTATAGAGATTTGAGGAATCCATACAAAAATCCTTGATATTGAAAATCCATAAATTTCCTCAGGATTTCAAATATCTAAGATTCCTAATTTCCTCCTATCCAAACGAGCCCTCAAGAACTCCTCTTGTTTTTGGAGGTGAAGTGTGGGAGATTTTATGAGGCTCTCATTCCCGAGTGAGCCATTTTGTGTTGTGATTGGATGCTGGCAGTTGAGGATTGTGGACCTCATTAGCTAGAATTATATTTTGTTTGACAATTGGGTGCCGGCTGAGACTGCGGTGCTGCGTCAACCTGCTTTTTGTTGGTCCAAGCGCCCTTTGCGGGTTTTTACCTGGACTGGACAAGTGGTGCTGTAAAGAAGGTTTTCACCAACCTCCTTTATTTCTGGGCTCTTTTACCCATGCCCTTGTGGCCATGTCTACCCATTTCAGCCCTTTTTATTACGGTGCCCTTTTGGGGTTTTAATCATGCCTAGGTTTTTATTTTCACAGAACTTTTTTACTCATTGTTTCATGATCATTCCCGTATGTTATATTTACTGATGCCATTCCCTTGACCAGGTATACACCATGCCCATTATTTTCTTTTTTTTTGGGGAAGGCGTGTTTAGGGTCATGCCTTCGAGATCTGTGTGGAGCCTTTTAATGTCATGCGATCAGAACGTATACTATGGTTTAGGGTCATATAGCTGGACCGTAGTAGTGATGAATAATAGTCTGTAGAGGCCATGGAATGAGTATGGTGGTGGTTTTGACTCACTTTGGAGAGATGGCACGAGGCTACCTTTGAAAGATAGATGATGTATGAATGATGGGTGAAAAGTGGCGACCCACTACCTGACGGCGAGTATGGATAATGGAATGGTTCACCGTTTTGTGAGCATGAGTGAAACTCACTGAGGAATGATGGATGATGGTAATGAGGTGAATGGACTCACTAGGGAAGCATTGAAGTTTGTGTGTGCACACAATGGGTCGGTTAGGAAAGGTGTGTGTGAAGATGCATGTAAAAGGGGTGTGCGCATATGTGAGGGTGTGTTCAAGGTCATGCCTTCGGGACCTGTGCTAAACAGTTTAACGTCATGCGGTCAAGACGCACATTATGGTTTAGGGTCATATAGCTTGAACCAAGGTTATACAGTTTAAAGTCATGCAACGAGGACCATGCAGTTTAAGGTCGTGCAACTAGACCTCCGCTACGATTTAAGGTCATATAGTTTGGACCATGTAGTTTATAGTCGTGCATCTTGACCATGGCTGTGCAGTTTAAGGTCATGCAACATAGACCATTGTGTGGATTTCCCTGTAGGTGAAGCTGCACGGGGGATAGGTTTGTGGATAACAATCTGACTCCCTGAGGATAAAAATGGTTAAAACTTGCAAGAGGTTTAGATGGAGAAGTAGACTTTACTGAGGATTAAGAGGGCAAGTGTGACTGCCCAGGCATAATGAACAATGGTATGCATGTAACTCTGTTGAGAATGATAGGCCAAAGCATAGATGCAACCCCAATGGGGGTTGAAGGGATAAGAATGATCCTAACTCCCGGGGGATAGTGGGTCGCAATAGGATGTGACTCCTACTGAGGATGTTGGTGCGAAACAGACCTATTGGGGATTGAAGGGGTAAGAATGACCCCCTTTTTCTTTTGGATACACCTACATCCACTGGGGGAAGTTGATGAAGGACACCTGGCGAAGAGGTGGTCCATTTCAAAGTTGAAGTCATGCGTATGGACTATTTGTCACACCGTGCAATACAGTTTTAAGGTCTTGTAGCTCAGACTGTGGCTATGCATTTTAGAGTCATGCAGCAAGGACCATGTAGTTTAAGGTCGTGCAACTAGAACTTCGCTATAGTCTAAGTGCATGTAGTTTGGACCATGGTGTTAAGCCTTTTAATATCATGTGGCCAGGATGTACGCTTTGATTTGAGGTCATACAACTGGACCATGGTTATGCAGTTTTGAGTCATGCAATGAGGACCACGCAGTTTAAGGTCGTACAGCTAGACCTCCACTACAGTTTAGGGTCATATAGTTTGGACCATGCAGTTTAGGGTCGTGCGTTTAGGCCATGGCTGTTCAGTTTAAGGTCATGCAGCATAGACTGTTGTGTTTTAGGGACTCAGTGGGGAACAGAGCCGTCACTGGAGACTCGACTCCCTCAGGAGTGAGACTGTGATGCAGGGAATGAACTTTCTGAGGATGCAGTAGGATGGTCTAGATGGAAGTGTCATAGCATACGCACCACACTAGGTCTTGGATGGCGCATGCAACATTACTGCCTTGATGAAGCGCGCTTGACATTAGGTCCTTGTGAATAATGCGCACGGCGTTAGCTTCTTGGTGAAGCGGGCGACGATAGTCTCCTGATGAAGCGCGCGACGATGCCTCTTGACGAAGCGTGTGGCGATAATCCCTTCGGTTCTCAAGCTTGACCCACCCCGGCCTGGTCTTATTGCCGTCTGAAGATGCGGACTGGAGCATCATTTCGAACTTGTGAGCGGCAATTTGTGGCACTATTGAGTATAAAAAGGGGGAAAAGCACCATTTTACTGTTTTGCCGAAAGGTAAAACAGTTGAAGTGAGTTTTTTCTTATTTTAGAGGGAGAGCCGGAGCTTCCATCAAGAGACTTCCGGAAAGAGTTTCCCGGCCAATACTCGTAATATATAAGCCTTCAAGAATTTTCTAGCGTGCTTGAACTGGTCGTGGGCCTTTGCAATGTGTTGGAGAGTACCAAGGCTTTCTGAGCAGGGAATAGGGGCTACCCAGAGTTTCGTCGAGAATTTTTGATGAAACTGCAAGAGTCGCAGTGGTGCTCTGCCAGTATTCTAGTGCTTTTTTGGTACTTTCGCAGTTGCTGGCAGGTTGCAGAAGAGTTAGGGGGTTGTGACGGCCCTCTGGGTATCAGGAGAGAAGGAGGAGGAGCAGTAGTGGGCTCACCGAAAACATAGTGAAATTTCGGTGAGTTGTTGCGAACTGTAGAAGTGCGAAGAAGGGAGAAGGGAAACCCGCAGGGTCACAGGGGAGCTTTTGAAGGATCTTCGAGCAGTTTTCCGCTAACTTTGGTCATCAGTGGAAAGGTTTCCCGGTGAGTAGGAGTGAATTCTTGGGGAAGAGGGGAAATGCCAGTGAGAACTCAAGCGTTGTGAGGCTGTAACGGTTGAGGAGGTTAAGGGCCGTGGGACGGCGAATGGTCACCCTCTGCACGCGCGGTGACAGGCCACGCTGCGAGTGTCAGGCGGCGTGCCCAGATTTCTAGGGATGTGGTGTGCCTCATGTGTGACACGTGCAAACAACTGGAGTGCAGATGTTTCTTCTTTACTTTGGCAAACGGCGATAACCCCTTGGTCATGAGACGGCGATAACACATCTTCGGCCGTGAGACAATGATAGTCTTACCTTCTTCTGCATACGACAATAGCTAGTGCCTTTGTTTTTTGCTTGTGCATACACAATGGTTGGATAAAGCCCTTCACTGGATGTCTTCCCGGGGGCCAGCTAAGATCTCTAAAGGTCCCAGAATGCATGTTTCCTCCAACAGGGGTCTCATTATCGTTGAGGACGAAGAGCCTCTCATTATTGAGAACGAACTGCATCCCTCTCCTCAACCTCTTGTAATTTGCAATAGGGCGATTCCTCTAGTGACTTTGAGAGGGAGCCTTGCACTTTCTGGTCAAAGAGAATTCATCATAGGTTTGGCTTTTGTAGTCACCTCCTTTACGGGACAGTTGTTCATCCTCATTCGTGGAGGCTTTATTGTATCACAGGCCATGATGCCTTTCCCTGCACAAGTTACCAGGCTCAATCTTCGTAATGTTTCTGCGAACAATGGACGTGATCTTGTTAGAGCCGCTTATCAACTTTTCGACCGAGCTTCTTTCTTGGAGTTAGTCATGTTTCCCTTTTTGGTGAAGAGGTTGATGGACAACCTCCTATACTTCAATGTTCCCTA
This sequence comes from Amborella trichopoda, assembly GCF_000471905.2. The sequence continues at coordinate 682,698 of NW_006497279.1, forward strand.
TGTAGACTTGTTCAAAATGAAGGTGACTGAAATAGCTCTATAGGCTATGATAGTTCTGGATTTAGAAGAATCAACTTCTATTGAGAACTATCCCTCTATCAGGCCTTTACTTAAGTTCTTCCCTTGGTCTTTGACTGTCACAGATTCTGCGACGACACACTTGGGTAACCTTAAAACTAGCTTGCACATGTGTTAGTTTGTTCATCTGGATTTCGAGATTTTTCCTTCATAGATTCCTTCGATATTTAAAGAGATCACATGTTTTGAAAATGAGGATGACATGGCGATTCTTGAATGGAACATCAATGATTTGGATGACTTGGTTACTATCGCCCGTGAGGTAGAAAAAGACCTATTTTCACCTCAGTTGGTACGTGGAGAATATCCTTCCCTGGTTAGAAAATTTTCCCTTCTTCAGGTAGCAGGTATGAAGGGTGGAATCAAATGGACACAACAGAACTACTATCGGCTTAGTCTTGAGAACTGAGCGATCGTCTTTTTTCGTTGTACACAAACGTTTGGCAATAGAAATAAAATGCCCTTCTTTGCCTCTTACTTTCTTTGTATGTCGTTACTTGTGATATTCTCTTGCTCTATGAATAAAATTCTTTATTTTGCTCCAGTGTGGTGCATGGCTCTTTTATTCCTCCTTTTCTTTCTGCTTTATTGCTTCTACCCTTTCACAGTGTGAGACGAAGAAGGATAGCCCACTCCTTGCTCCGTCTTTTGAACGAAACCTCAATGATTTGGATGGCTTGCTTACTACCACCCATGACGTAGAAAAAGACCCATTTCCACCTCAGTTGATATGTGGAGAATATCCTCCCTTGGTTAGAAAGTTTGCCCTTCTTCAGGTAGCAGATATGAAGGATGGAATCAAATGAACACAACAGAATTACTATCGGCTTAGTCTTGAGAACTGAGCGATCTTCTTCATTCATTGTACACAGACGTTTGGAAATATAAATAAAATGCCCCTCTTTTCCTTTTACTTTCTTCGTATGTCATTACTTGTGATATTCTCTTACTTTATGAATAAAATTCTTTCTTTTGCTCCAGTGTGGCGCGTGACTCTTTTATTCCTCCTTTTCTTTCTACTTTATTGCTTTTACCCTTTCACAGTGTGAGACGAAGAAGGATAGCCCACTCCTTGCTTAGTCTTTTGACAGCTTGTCGTGGCTCTGATGACCTTAAATGGGGGAGTAGTTGGTTCCTCACCTCTTAGCGTTTGATTAGACAGGGGCTCATAATTCATGGTCTCATGATTTGGTGAGCCTGTTTGCTGTAGATGCTCCAATCTGGGGGAGCTCTGGCTTCGATTCGAGGTGCATTACTTTTGAGCTTGTCATAGGTCTTAGTCTTAGGGACAAACTCCTTCAAGTGCTTTGAAGCGAAGCGCATTACCTTCAATTGATTTTGGAGGCTGCGAACCTCACTTCTCAGATCTGCCATGAGGTCTTGTTCTTGAGAGCCGGAGGGCTGATGCTTGTCTACCTGTACTTCTCTGAGAGACTTTGAGAGGTGTAAGACCTCCTTTTGGCTACTGGTGATCTCGTTGCTCAAGTAGGATGAGATTTGGAGTACCTTCCTTGGTGGTTGGCATGCCAGTTCTGCTTCTAGAAGAGCAATGGGGACATGTATGACCTTTTGCTGGTCTGACGTATAGGTGACCCTCGGTGATGGAAGGTCCACCTCTAGTGCTTATTGCACAAAGTAAAAAGTGATACTGATCAAACAAGAGCAAACCGACGAAGGGGTAATAAGTCGCCAAGTGGTTAGGTGCCTCGATCTCGTCTCCCCGGATCTGGTTGATCAGGTGACACATGTCTCGGGTTAAAAAAACTCGGGACTTGATATCGCTCTCTTGAGAACCTCGTTCACAGAATAAGGGTAGGTGTCCAACTAGTGAGAGAGGAATTTTAACGGGATCAACCTCACCTGATTCCGTGACTTACTCGTGCTGACTCGCGCTGGCGCCCTCTTAGATCACAACAAAAATCCTCCAACTACTTTAGCTGGTTCGAAATCTCCTCCCTTGTCTTGCAATCTCCTTGTTTCTGCACAACATTATCATAGTTAACTTGCAAGACAAGTGGGCCGAAGGACCAACCCTTGTCTTAAGGCAATGCACCTTCATAAGTGAGGGTGATGAAGTGGAAGGTTCGAATAGAGGTAGAAAAGAGAAAAAAACTTGATAAGGGGACGAGACTAGCATGATAGCTAGACCACTACAATGACCGACTCAGAGTGGTAGCAAGACGGGCACGATACTTAGGACCGGCACGATGGCAGCACTACTCGAAATCGAGGCAGATATGACTATCCTAATCTGGTGTGGTAGCAAGACAGACGTGGTACTCAGAACCAGCATGACAACAATACTGCTCTACAGCCAGACTGCTATGGCAATGTTAGGCCGAGTCTACCCTCAGTCAAGTGAGAAGAGAAGAGAATGAGGTAGAAGCAAGAGATAGTGCAGAGACGAGGTCTCGACGGCATTTAGGTATCACCGTTCACAGCCGTGGAGTAGTAGTGTCATGGCCTTTGGACAGCGCTTGACACTACTGCTCATAGCTGGAGGGTGAGCAGTGAACTACAAGCGGTGCTAGGCATCACCGTTGGCAACACATGAAGGCAGCACACCACTTCGCGGGTGGCGATAGCCTATTGTGAAATGCACGACGATAGCTACTTGTGAACTGTGTGATGATAGTTCCTTCTTAGGCCTACAGTGATAGGCGTGGGACGCAAGCAAAACCTGTGGACGACGATGGGAACCGAGCACGCGAAGATCGAGTGCTCGAAGGAAGTTTGCGCACGACAATAGGCACCGAGCGAACGAAAAAAGCTCGCGGACGGCAATAGGCATTGAGCGCACGAAAGAAGCTTGAAAATGGTGATGGGTGTTGCCACGACCCGTCGTGGGTGGCGATAGGCATTGCCATCTGCGATAGGCCCGCAATAAGGGAAGAACCCTGCGGGCGGTAATAGGCATCGCGATCTGTGCTTCTTGTAGAGAGACAGAGATGAGTGAAGAGGAAGAGCAAGTAACTTGCACATGGTGCTACCATAGCCATGCACGACCTGTGAAGCCACAGGAGGGGGAAAGAAAGAAAGAGGCATTCACGACACTGCCACTGTCGTGCATGGCCTCTGAGAGAAGCTCAGACGAAGAAGAAGAAGAAGAAGAGGAAAGAGAAGAAGAGAAGAAAAGAAGGAAGAGAAATATTTACCTTGAGCCTAGGGGTACCGATCCAAAGGCTTTTCTCTCCTTCTCTCTATCTAAACGTGACTCAACAATAAGAAGAAAGAGAAATTTTATTAAGCAAAGTTCTCTTTGGCGAAGGGTCCTGCGTACAATGGTAGTACGTGATATATAGAGTTGTGCCCAAACATAGGTGGATTGATCAAAATTAAACCTAATTGCTGAAAATTAAGATTTAATTGAATTAAATAAAATAGGAAAATAGGGTGCAGAATGACTGATTTGCCCCTTCCTAACAATTCGTAGAATTCCAAAACACTCCCTACTGTTGCCCTAGAACTTGTGTGATCTTTCATGGATGATCTGGGGTTGTTCTGATGCCCATTTGATCGAAAGATGGTTGTTTTCTTGTAGGGCTAGGCATGGCGATCGATTTGATACCAACTTCGAGCCATTTATAGTGTTTTTAGGCCACGATCATGTGACTTGAATTTTGAATGAAGCTCGCAAACATCAGATCAATAGTATACTTTTTCCTTGAGGTTTTTGCGTGATTTCTTCACTAGATCACACTAAGCATGCTGTTATGATCGCGTGACAACAAATGCTGTTCGATTTCGTGTCTGGACGAGAATTTTGTAACATTGAAGTTTTGGCCGGAATTTGGAATTCCAGCACCAAAATTTGCAGTGACCTCGTCGGCTTCATGTGCAAAATCTGACAGTTCATCATGCGTGAGGTTCGGACCGGTGATAGCCATGGGCCTTACACACCCAGTGCAACTAGTTTCACACCGATCGAGTTTACGAATGTCGTGATTGAGAGAGGCATGTCACCACTAATTTTGCAGCAACTTTCTCCACGGATCAACAACTCTCTCTAGCTTTTCTCCACGCTCGGGTGTCATCGCGGGGCGTCCCACATTTCAAAACGCTCGTCTTGACCAGACGAACCTGTTCACCAAATTTGAGCATAGTCTGACTCGAGACGGGTGAGATATGAGTGTCAAAAGTCACTGTACATGACTGCCCCTGTAACGGAGTTTAGTTGCAGGGTGGCTGCGAGTGAATAATGTGCGACCTACCACTTTTCCGTATTTTGTCCATAACTTCTTCCTGGAATGTCTGTTTAAGCTGAAATTTGACCTTTAAAGATTTTCAACTATGCCAGATCCAATGGCGGTGGTCCCACAATAATTTGACACACCAAAATATAGTTCTAATTTAGGGTCCGTTTCAGGGTGCTAGAGGCGAATTCTGTTGAAGTTGCTTCTCAGTCTACACTGCCTTGGACATGTCGAAACATGACAAAACTTTACAAGAGACTTTTAGGAGTCCTTATGGAGATCTTGACCTGTTCTGGGGCAATTATGAGACTGTTGAAATTTCCTCTTATTTTGTTAAGCTTTAATGACCGGCTTCTCCCTTTAATTCCCTATCGGCGAACCATTGTACTGCAAATTGTCTTCAAACGTTAGCCTTTGATTGCAGACAACCATGTTACTTAGTTTTGTGAGAAGAGCATGGCCCTCAGGGAAAAAATTAAGTATGGTGTTGTTGACAGGTCCATCTCTAAACCTGTTGTCTTTAATCCTATCTTTTCTCAATGGTAGCATTACAACCCAATGATTTATTCTTGGATAATAAATTCCATTCATATTGACATTGGCGACAATGTCATGTATGTTGAATCTGCTAGTGAGGTATGTGCTGACCTCCATGATCCTTTCTCTCAAAAAAATGCACCACACATTTTTTAGATTTGCCTTGACATTTACCCTTCAACAAGGTTGTTTATCTATTGTTGCTTACTTCACGAAGTTAAAGGCTTGTTGGGACAAATTATAGTCCTATAATATTGTCCTTACATGCAATTGTGGCTATGAAAAGGCAAGGACTTGAAAAAGTTATCGAATTTTTGATGGGTCTCCATGAGTCCTATGGTGCCATTCGCAGACACATCTTGCTCATGGACCCATGACCTATGGTCCAAAAGACCTATGTCCTGCTATTTGGGGCAGAAAAACATTGTGAGCTGCATCTTCAACCTACTTCCACTGATATTTCTACGTTGTTAGCCACCAAGAATAATCGAGACCATACGAACTTCTCACGATAATCATAGAAATAAAAGTGCAAACATTGCATTCATGGTAACCATCATCATAAACGCTACTGGAAGGCCCATGGTGACGCACCTCACAAGCCAAACGGTAATAATCGTCACCCAATATCTCGATCAAATGCTGCCATTGTCTACCATTCAAACAATAATGCAGACTCTCTGCAATTGGCCAACTCTTTGGCCACTCCGCAACTCTTGGCTAAGCAGTACTAGCGTCTTCTCAATCTTATTATAGTAGGCTCAACTTCCTCCATGGTCAACTTAGCAGGTAATATACATAGCTTTTTAGTTTCTTCTTCACCTACAAAATGAATCATTGATACTGGTGCTAGGCATCACATGTCTTGTCCTATTTTTGCACTTGATAATGTTATCGATGGTTTTTTTTTACAGCATGTTATTTTATGTAATGGGTCAACTATCACTACAACCAACATAGGATGTTACACTTAATGATAATTTATCTTTATCCAATGTGTTGCTTGCTCCTTCCTTTAAACAACATTTTTTATCCATCAGTCGGCTAACCAAATCCTTAAATTGCTTCATAACTTGCTTTTTGAATTTTTGTCTTTTCTAGAACCTAGCAACGGAGGATGATTGGAGTGGGTAAAGTGCGGCACAAACTCTATTTCCTTGACACCGATCCCATAGATGTAAAGTCACCCTGTTCTTATTCGGAACCTTATTCTCATTTGGCTTCTTTTGATTTGTGGCATTACTGGCTTGACCACATTTTTAAGAATCATTTAAATTTTCTTTCAAACACTTTTCCTTTTATTTCTTGTTCAAATAATTGCATTTGTATTGTCTGTCTTGTAGCAAAATAGATAAGACTGTTGTTTAATTCTAGTTCTATTTTTACTTTACATACTTTTAGCATGATACATTGTGATATTTAGGTTGGGCATCAGACTACATCTATCTCTGGTGATTGTTATACGTCATTTTTAATGTACTTGTATCTTCAGTATAAATAATAAGAGAGCCAATAGCAACCTAGTCCTGTCGGTACCCAAGACGTCGCTAGACCATGGGAACATTGTAAAAATAAACCTAAAACTGGGCAACCTCTGAAGGAGTACTGAAACGACTTCAAAAGGCATGAAAAGTGTAGTTTGGAATGTCTGAAGGATGCTCACAAAGTTTTGTTATATGCTAATAAGTTTTTATGATCAGGACAAAACTTGGTTCTCAAATCCAGTTCCTATCTTGTTGGAAAAGGACCTTATAACTACAGCCCTATTTCGGGGTCTCAAACTAGTACCAGACCACCACCATTAGCTCCATAATGTCACAAAACCCCCAGAGTCCAAATTTAAGCTCAATCGGACCTTTCAGGATTATTTTGAGCCCAACCTAACGTAAAACGGTGGGTTTTATTCTATTGTGGTATAGCCTCAATGAACCAGTTTGAAAACTATGTTTTTCCAAATCGGGATGATTTTCAAATACTCATAACTTCCTTGTTTTGAGTCGAAACAAGGTCAAATTTGGACACATGCTAGGTCTCGACAACCTGGTCGTTTTGACATATGGCACATGTCATGACATTCCCCAAAACGAGAGAATTTCTAGAGAGAAGGTGAGCTTAAAAATAAGATTTTATACAAGAAGAAATCCCATACTTCGTGAAGTCATCACTTGAGATCTCCAATTAGTATCATCACCAAAATGGATCTGTTGCGACTGTATCGCGAAGGGATACAGTTTGATATAATTTTTATGTGAATCGGAGGCTGGATAGCACAAATTTTGAGGTTAAAAGAGGCAAGATTTTTTGGTCGTCAGAATCCTATTTTCTTGCGACTTCCCAAATTTGGAATATGCTTAAACGAAAACAAATTTTACAAAGTTTATTGCAAAATGATAGTTACAATTTCCTCTTCAATTCGAGATCGAAATGAAGACTCAGAATGTTATTTATCGTTCCGGATTGGTGGTCGAAGTTTATGGAGTTGGTCGGATTTTTGGTTTTTCATAAAAAAATCCTTTTCATAACGATTAAGGGGCATCAAAATACTCGTAATAGATCAAGCATCGATTCTACGACGGTTGATCGCCCGAATTACCATCACAAATGTTCAAAAAAGCACCCAAAGTCTAGCAATGGCAAGAGGCCCCTCATAGAGGATGGTTTTATCATTTGTTGAAAAGTACTAAGGGATATTTTGGTCATTTACTCCATAAATGAGAGTTTATTTTAATTCCATTAATATGTATTTTTTTACAATTTTAGTTACTTTTGGGCATTCCACTCATGTTTTATGGTTGCTCTATATAAGTGAACCTAAGTTGTTTGTTGTAGAGGAGGAAAAAGCTTGATCATTTTTACGAAATTTGAGCATTTTTAGATCAATTATTAGCTTGTTGGTTTGCATTACTTCTAAGTTATAGACCAAGTTGAGAGGAGAGAGAAACTTTTGGTGGAGATAAAAAATAACCTTATGTCACGACCCCACCCCCTGACCCTTGCCGACGGGCGACAGAGCGAGGGATTGCGACCGGAGGTCACGAACGTCACTCAGGTGGGAGTGCCTCAATGCATGAAAATGTGGAATCAAGAGAAAATCAAGAAAGAAAACAAGAATAAAACCATTCATCAAAACAAATAAAAATTCAGAAAGTATAGCCATCTCATTCATCCAATACTAAAAGTCTTTACAACTCCTTCAAGGCACTACTGGCCCAAAAAATACACAAAATGAGGAGTATACATCATCTTGATGAAACCACCAAAACATACTATGAAAGTCTTTGGAAGACGGCTTTTCAACTTCTTAATTTTGGCTTCAAGCCCGCAAACTGCCACCCACTTGTAGCACAGATGCCACCACCCTTCACTCTACAGTTATAAGATTAAGATGGAATGAGCTAAAAGCATAGTAAACAGATCTACACCATTGCATTCCAACCAGCATGATAGTAATAACAAATACGCAACACACATATACGTTCATATACACATGTATCAAATAAAGTCCCTCAACATGCTTCTCAACACACTAACAGAAATGTGAGAAAGGTAGTTCAATATATAATGCATAAGTCACAATCACTTTTCTTAAAGTAGAGTAGTAAAGACAACAGATCACAATTACAGTTAAAAGCTCATACAAAAAGGGTAAATAAGTCCAGTAAATAGATCTATCTACTTCTGAAGTAGAAGCCACATTGGTCAGGCTAAGCAAATCCTGAACTTGGGACTTCTACCCTCACTCAGGAGGGTGGACCATGACCAGTGGAAGATGCACTTCGAAAGGCCCTCACACACGCACACATCCCCAACGGGCTTTGGGGTTTTCGATATGCAAAGGTCTTGTAAGACACTACCATCTCCTTTCGCCCTTTTGGTAAGAGGGCGTTACACTACCATTAGGTGACCCAATGTGTAGTGCCCACATAGATCTGGGGGGTGCAACCTTCCCAACTACTCACATCCTGAGTCCCATTCTATTATGGGGAGTCAGGAAAATATCGTAGCTGTCAGCACCATCAGTCACACAGTAGGTGCCCTTTCACATAACATAATAGCATCGCAGCTACCGGTACCATCATTCACACAGTAGGTACCCTTTCACATATAGCATAAGCATCATGATACCATCATTCACACAATAGGTATCCATTCACATATAGCATAAGCATCATGATACCGTCAATCATATAGTAGATAT
>NW_006497279.1:691723-717580 GCF_000471905.2 Amborella trichopoda
TCCATTCACATATAGCATACATTTCATGATCTTCATTTCATGGTGAGGCACTTGATAAAAACCATTCTCTCACAATGTGAGCACACACATAGTCACGCATAGCATGCATTTCTTACATAATCTAAGAATCATACATTCATTATTGACATTCACTATTATCATAGAATGAGAGCCCCAATTTCTACATAAAAAGGCGTAAGGATTTTCTTACATCACATATACTTTCATTCTCATTTTACATGCATAAATTCCATGCATCCTTATGACTATCATGCAATGGTGATGGATCCACTTACCTAACTAACAATGGTGTCTTCTCTACTTCTCTCCTCACAGCTCTCACCTGCCCAACAGTAGCTGCACACCTTGTGTCTTAGAGAGAGAGAGAGATGAAGTAAAAATGAGTGGTACGAGTGAGGAAGGGGTTTTAAGTACTCTTGGGTTGAGCTGGCTGGCCAAGTGTCACTAAAAGACTGTAAAATTTGGACATGTGACACTCAATCAACATGCATATAACAAATGGCACACACAACTCATGCATGTCAGAGACCCAGCCGACGATGCACACAAATCCACCCAGCGCTGCATCCTCACCAGGCACTGGCACTTCACCTGGCGCTGGCCTCCTCACCAGGCACTAGCTCTTCACCCTACGCTGACTCTTCCAATCGGCGCTGGCTTCTTCAAACAAATTCACCCGGCGCTGGCTCTTCCAACAGGCGTTGGCCTCTTCTTCAACTCACCCAGTGCTGGTCTCTTCTTCAACTGACGCTAGTCTCTTCTTCAATCAGCGCTGGCTTCTCCACACAAATCCACCCGGTACTGGCTCTTCCAATCGGCGTTGGCCTCTTCTCCAACTCACCCGGTGCTGGTCTCTTCTCCAACTGGCACTGACTTCTCCACAAAAATCCATTTGGTGCTGGCTCTTCCAACCGGCACTGGCATCTTCACACAAATTCACCTGGCACTGGCTATTCCTACCGGCACTGGCTTTTTCACACAAATTTACTCGGCACTGGCTTCTTCACACAAATTTACTCGGCGCTGGCTCGTCCAACTGGTGTTGGCCTCTTCTCCAACTCACTCAGCGCTGGTCTCTTCTCCAATCGGCGCTGGCTTCTCCACACAAATCCACCCGACGCTGGCTCCAACCTTAGCCTCCCTATCCCACCATGCCTTCCAACTGGCCGGGAAAAGTTTGGGTCGTCACACCATCCCCCCCTAACAAAAGATTTTTTTCTCAAAATCGTTAGTTGACTAAATGGGGGTACAAGGCCTGGATTTCATCTTCTCACTCCTACATGGATTCTTCCTTTGAGTGATACTGCCATAAAACTCAGACCAGAGGAATCTCTTTATGATGTAATATCTGGACTCTTCTATCCAGTATCTCAACATGCTGTTATACAAAAGTTAAATCCCCCCTGATCGGGATCGACTCATACTTTAGAACGTGGGATGGATCGGGTTGATACTTTCTTATTAATAACACATGAAACACGTTATGAACATTAGTAGGGCCAATCGATATGCCACGACTCCAATCCTTTCTAAAATCTCAAAGGGTCCAATAAACCATGGACTCAATTTTCCCTTCTTGTCAAATCTCATTATTCCCTTAGTTGGTGATACTTTTAGAAAAATTGATCACCCACCACAAATTCAAATTCCCTTCTCCGATTGTTGGCATAACTCTTTTGCCGAATTTGAACAGTTCTAAGTCATTCCTGAATCAAAGCGATCTTTTCTGAAGTTATTTGAACAATCTCTGGTCCTAACATTATTCTCTCACCGACCTCATCCCAACATATGGGTGATCTACACTTCTTCCCATACAATGCCTCAAAAGGCGCCATTTGGATACTAGCCTGAAAACTGTTGTTATAAGCAAACTCTATCATGCCCCTGATAGAGTTTTCTTTAGTGTCTGTATAGTCCTTTCGAATTGTTCATCACACTGGGGATGGAATTTGAAACACAGGCCCTCAACATATCTTCCAGGGTCTGTATGGTCCTTTTAGATTGTCCATCAGTTTGGGGATGGAAAGCTATACTGAAAGTAAGTTTGGTCCCCATAGCTGAGTGCAAGTTGTTTCAAAACCTTGAAGTAAATTTGGAGTCTCTGTCGGACACAATACTAACAGGCACACTGTGTAGTCTTACAATCTCCTTGATGTATAGTTGGGCCAACTTATCCATGGTATAAGTAATACGGATCGACAAGAAATGAGTAGCTTTAGTGAGCTAGTCTACAATGACCCAAATACTTTCATGCCGCAAACTTGACCTTGACAAGCTGGACACGAAGTCCATAGTTAGGTGCTCCCACTTCGATTCTGGCATGGGTTAAGGGCTGTAGCTGTCACGCAGGTTTATGATGTTCAACTTTCACTTGTTAACAGGTTAAGCACTCGAAAACAAATTATGCTACCTCTCTCTTCATGTTACTCCACCAAAAGTCTCTTTTTAGATCCTGATACATCTTTGTACTTCCTGGATGCACTAAATAATGGGTGTGATGTGCCTCTTCTAAAATAGCCATTTTTACCTTCTCATTATTAGGAACACAGATCCGTCCCTTGAATCTCAACATTCATCGCTGCACAAGACAAAGTCCTCCTTACCATCCGACCTTATTTCCTCGAAAATTTTCATGAATTGAGGATCCTCCTTTTACACTACCCGGATTTGTTGAAAAAGCTATGGCTCTATTCTCATACATGAAATTATTCCTTCCCTAGCATCAAGGGGCAGAGTTGGATGCCACTCTACTGCATCTTCTAGTACCTTCATCTCTCGGACCATCATGTAAGCCATTGACACCACATGCTTCCTACTTAAAGCATCTGCCACAACATTGGTCTTACCTGGATGGTAGTTGATGGTACAATCATAATCATTGAGCAAGCCCATCCATCTTCTTTGTCTCATATTCAATTATTTATGAGAAAATAAGTACTTGAGGCTCTTATGATCGGTGAACACTTTAAATTTAGTTCCATACAAATAATGTCTCCAGATTTTTAGGGCAAAAACCATCGTTGCCAGTTCCAAATCATGGGTGGGATAGTTTTGTTCATAAGGCTTTAATTGCCTAACGTATGCTATAACCTTTCCCCTTTGCATTAATACACACCCAAGCTCTTTATGTGAGGCATCAATATAAACTACGTAATCTTCATTCCCCTCAAGCAAGGTCAATATCGGGGCTGTAGTTAATCTTTTCTTCAATTCTTGAAACTTTCTTTCGCAGTTATCAGACCACACAAACTTGACTTCCTTTTGGGTTAGGAGGGTTAGGGGAAGTGCTATCTTCAATAATCCCTTTACAAAATGCTTGTAATACCCAGCCAGTCCTAGGAAACTGCGGACTCCGCCAGTCCTAGGAAACTGCGGACTTCAGATACAATCATTGGTCTCTCTCATTTAAGAACAACCTTAATCTTGCAAGGATCAACTGCTACCCTGTCTTTGGAAACAATATGCCCAAGGAAAGTCACGCTTGGAAGCCAAAACTCACTCTTATTGAGCTTAGCAGAACACTTTTCCGCCCTTAGAATCTGGAGGACCATTCTTAAATGTTTCTTATGATCTGTCTGATTCTTGGAATACACCAAAATATCATCAATAAAGACCACCACAAAATCATCCAGATAGGGTCTGAAAACTCTATTCATCAAATTCATAAAGACAGCTGGGGCGTTCGTTAATCCAAATGGCATGACTAAGAACTTGTAGTGGCCATAACGAGTCCTGAATACGGTCTTGGAGATATCTCCTTCCTTAACACACAGTTGGTGGTACCCAGACCGAAGGTCAATCTTTGAAAATACTTGGGCCCCTTGCAGTTGATCAAATAGATCATCAATTTTGGGCAACGAGTATTTATTCTTTACTGTAACCTTATTCAACTGTCTATAATCAATGCATAGCCTCAAGGACCCGTCTTTCTTTTTGACAAATAGAATTGGTGCGCCCAACGATGATATGCTAGGTCGGATGAATTCCTTATCCAACAATTCCTGTAATTGTTCCTTCAGTTCTTTTAACTCAGCTGGGGCCATCCTATAAGGTGCCTTAGAAATAGGTGTAGAACTAGGGGCACCTCTATTTCAAATTCAATCTCTCTAACTGGGGACAGAGAAGTTAACTCTTCAGGGAAAACCTCTGGATATTCTCTCACCACCGGTATCTCTTCTAATTTAGATTGAACGCCCCAGTTTTCTATTACATATGCCAAATATCCCACACATCTTTTGGCTAACACATGAGAGGCCCGAAGAGCTGAGATTCAATGTAAAGGAGAAACATCCTTAATGCCCTTAAAATGTAGTTCAGGTTGACCCAGGCACCTAAAAGTTACAGTCTTATCAAAATAGTTTACTGTAGCATGGTGGGTAAATAACCATTCCATACCCAAAATAATATCAAAAACCTGAATATCCAAAAGTATCAAATCTATAGGCAATAAATGCCCTTTAGTCACAATCCCTCACTATTTATACATCATATTAGTTCTATTGATTCTCCATATGCATACATACTATCAAAGTTGAAACAAGTCATACAAGTTTAACATTAAAAAGACATGCATAGTCTGGTGCAATAAATGAATGGGAGGAACCAGGATCAATTAAAACTCTTGCTTCAATTCTACACACAGAAAGCGTACCTCGAATCACAAAGGTTGACGCCTTGGCTTCTTGCTTGCTCAAGGCGAACACCAGCCCTTGAACTCTTGGTCTGTCATCTGATCCTTTGACGGGGTAGTCTTTAATTAAATGGCTCAGTTTACCGTACCGGAAGTAGGCCTTGGTCTTTCTGAAGCATTCCACTGCCTTATGGTTCCCCGATCCACAGTGAGGGCAAACTGGGCGTCTGTTGCCCCTTACATCATTTGGGACAACCCCCGGGATCTTGACACCACCTTGATTGTTCCTCCCCTTCCACTCTCTCCTTGGAAGGGGTCATGTCTTCTTCTTAAAACTCCCTGACTGGGTGACACCCAACTTTCCATCTCTTCTTGCCTGAAATTCATCATCATCTCTTTCCATTTTTAGGGCCAGGTCCAGTAGCGGGGCAAAGGTCTTAAGGTTTGCTGCAATAATCCTTCGTCTTATATCAGGCCGAAGGCCCCTCTCAAATTTCCTGATCCTTCCTGCGACTGTTTTACTGAGCTCCACCAGTGCTCAGCTTCAACTTCCAGCATAAAGGTACCCAGCCTGACTTTTTGCTCGTCGGTGTAATTTAGAACCTCAAAGATCTTTTCTTTCAGCCTTCTCCATCTCTCAGATTTTTCTACTCCCCCTTGCCCTACAAAGCTTGGAGGTGCCGTCCTCCTGAACCTTTCTATCAGATTATTACCATTCATATCAGGGGTGAGGGTAGAAGGGGCCAGCCTAGCTTCTCTCAACACTTGTGTCAAGGCCTCCAAAGTTTTGGCGAGTTCATTGAAGTCCTCGGTGTTCCCGTTACTTCAACTCGTGTTGGTCGTACGAGTCCTTGGCATCTCTAACCTAAAATAGAAACACCCAGTTACTAGCCTATCAAAACTACCCTACAGACACTCGTAAGACCCCCTAGGCTAAGAATCCTATCTTGGCTACTCTGATACCATAACGATCATGACCCTACCCCCTGACCCCTACCGACGGGCGATAGAGCACGGGATCGCGACCGGAGATCGCGAACGTCACTCAGGTGGGAGTGGCTCAACGCATGAAAACACGAAATCAAGAGGAAACCATGAAAGAAAACTAGAATAAAACCATTCAACAAAAAAAGTAACAATTCCAAAAGTATAGCCATCACATTCATCCAATATTAAAATTCTTTACAATTTCTTCAAGGCACTACTCGCCAAAAAAATACACAAAATGAGGAGTATACATCATCTTACTAAAGCCACCAAAACATACAATGAAAGTCTTTGGAAGACGGCTTCTCAACTTCTTAATTTCGGCTTCAAGCCCTAAAACTGCCACCCACCTTTAGCGCATATGCCACCACTCTTCACTCTACAGTTATAAGATTACGATGAAATGAGCTAACAGCCCAGTAAGCAAATCTACACCATTGCATTCCAACTAGCATGATATTAATAACAAATACGCAACACTCATATACTTACATATACACATGTATCAAATAAAGTCCCTCAACATGCTTCTCAACACTCTAACAGAAATGTGAGAAAGGTAGTTCAATATATAATGCATAAGTCACAATCACTTTTCTTAAAGTAGAGTAACAAAGACAGCAGATCACTATTACAGTTAAAATCTCATACATAAAGCGTAAATAAGTTAAGAAAACAGATCTATCTACTCTTGAAGTAGAAACCACATCGGTCAGGCAAAGCCAATCCTGAACTTAGGACTTCTACCCTCACTCAGGAGGGTGGACCATGACAAGTGGAAGACCCACTTCGTAAGGCTCTCACACACGCACACATCCTCAGTGTGCTTTGGGTTTTCGATAGGCAGAGGCCTTGCAAGACACTACCCTCTCCTTGCACCCCTTTGGCGAGAGGGCATTACACTACCATTAGGTGACCCAATGTGTAGTGCCCACATATATCTGGGGGGCACGACCCTCCCAGCTACTCACATCCTGAGTCCCGTCCCATCATGGGGAGTTAGGGAAAAATCACAACTATCAGCACCATCATTCATACAGTAGTTGCCCTTTCACATAACATAATAGCATCGCAGCTGCCGGTACCATCCTTCACACAGTAGGTACCCTTTCACATATAGCATAAGCATCATGATACCATCATTCACACAGTAAGTATCCATTCACATATAGCATAAGCATCATGATACCATCATTCACACAGTAGTTATCCATTCACATATAGCATTAACATCATGATACCATCATTCACACAGTAGGTATCCATTCACATATAGCATACATTTCATGATCTTCATTTCATGGTGAGGCACTTAATAAAAACCATTCTCTCATATTGTGAACACACACATAATCATGCATAGCATGCATTTCTTACATAATCTAAGAGTCATGAATTCATTTTTGACATTCACTATTATCATAAAACAAGAGCCCCAATTTCTAAATAAAAAGGCATAAAGATTTTCTTACATCACATAATGGTGATGGATCCACTTACCTAAACAGCAATGGTGTCTTCTCCACTCCTCTCCTCACAGCTCTCACCTGCCCAGTAGTGGCTGCCTACCTTGTGTCTTAGAGAGAGAGAGAGAGAGATGAAGTAAGAATGAGTGGTACAGGTGAGGAAGGGGGCTTAAGTACTCTTGAGTTGCGGTGGCCGGTCAAGTGTCACCAAAAGATTGTAAAATCTGGACATGTGGCGCTCAATCAGCATGCATATAACTAGTGGCAACACAACTCATGCATGTCAGAGACCCAGCCGGCGCTGCACACAAATTCACCCGGCTCTGGCCTCCTCACCAGCCGTTGGCTCTTTGCCCTATGCTGGCTCTTCCAATCGGTGCTGGCTTCTTCACACAAATTCACCCTGCGTTGGCTCTTCCTATCGGTGCTGACCTCTTCTCCAACTCACCCGACACTGGTCTCTTCTCCAACCGACGCTGGCTTCTCCACACAAATTCACCTGGTGCTAACTCTTCCAACCGACGCTGGCCTCTTTTCCAACTCACATGGGGCTGGTCTTTTCTCCAACCTGCGCTGGCATCTCCACACAAATCCACCCGACGCTAGCTTCTTCACACAAATTCACCCGGTGCTAGCTCGTCCAGCTGATGCTGGCCTCTTCTCCAACTCACCTGGCACTAGTCTCTTCTCCAATCAGCACTGGCTTCTCCACACAAATCCACCCAGCGCTGGCTCCAACCTCAGCCTCCCTATCCCGCCATGTCTTCTAACTGGTCAGGAAAAGTTTGGGTCGTCACATCGTAGACCATACACCCTACACTCTAGTCCATATTCTAGACCATACACCATAGCCTAAATCGTACTTTCTAGTCCACATCCCTAGACCATACACCACATGCCCTCGTCTTGACCCCAAACCTAGGTCCTCTCTCTCTCATATGCATGCAAGAGGATTCATGGGCACCTAGGCTACAAAACTCCCAAGCCCATTATCTCTCATCTCCTTCCCCTTCTCTCTCTTCCCTCTTTCTCTCTCTTCTCCTTTCTTTCCCACACCTAAACCCAGGGCCGCACCTAGCAGTGGCCCCATCTTTCCTTCTCTTCTTTGCCCTTTGCATCTCCCTCTCTCCTCTCATCAAGCATAACCCTCGGTCGCGCCTAGCACCGGGCTCGGCTTCCCCTCTCTCATCCTTTATATCTCTTCTTCCCTCCTTATTTTTCTAAGCTCAGAGTCGCACTTGAGTGCGGACCTGGCTCCTTCCCCCACTTCATTCTTCGTTCTTCTTCTTCCTTCTCATCCCCTTTTGTCTAAACCCAAGGCCCGGAGCTGTGCCTGAGGGCGTGCCCAATGCTTTTTGCCCTCTTCTCCATTTCCCCCTTCTTGTTTATAGCTAAGTTTGGACCTGCCCCTAGAGGTGGACCCGGCTTCTTGTTTTCTTCTCTTCCATCTTCTTCCTCCTCATGCTGTCAAGCCCGGGGTTGTACCTGAGAGCGTACCAACCTCACCCCTCACATCTTGCTCTATTCACCTCCCTCTTACTCACTCCTTTATCACACAGAGCTGCGCTTATGAGCAGAATACCCCCTTTCTTGCTCTATTGTCTTCCTACCCCCTCTTTTGCTTGTGTTTGAACCCGAAGCCGCATCCTTGTGCGGACACGACTCCTTCTCCCACTTGCCCCTTGTCTTGTCACCCAAACCATCCAAGCATACACACACTCTATGCACACCACATTCTCATGCATCATCAACTTCACCTTTAGTTGCACATACCCATAACCCTAAGCTCTCGCTTTCCTAATTCTATTCATTTGTGTTGACTTCGTGTCATTTTGGGGCTGCTTTAAGAATGTTAACTCGTAGTTTGCTGCTCTAACCTCCACTCCGTACAGTCGAGTTGAATTGCGATAGATATAGATCTTTTTGCCCTCTCTCACTCAGGTGTGGTCATCCTGAGTTAGCATTCCATAGAGTTCTGACTCTTTGACTACTCTGATCGCTAAGTCTCGTAACACTCGAATGGTAAAGAGCTTTCGTCACCTTTCTATCTTCATCCTCTATTTTTCAACGACCCCACTCAATCCATACCATGAAAGAGGAGTATTTTTATTTAAATTCCCATAGCAATTTTGAGATAAAGAATTAAGATGACATGTTGTGCTCGAGGAGGGTCCGCATCCAAACTGCACTGCTAGACAGCCGGAGTGCTTCGTAATTGTTTTTAGAGGGCGACCACCACTGCATATCCCTGAACCCTAAACGGTAAAGTAGGCATCTAAACGCTTCTTTATATATTAAATTCTCTCTCATTGTTGGTTCCTATCCGCGTTAAAGAGTACACACGCATGCTAGAGTAGTGTGTAGGCCCTTGCGATTGTTCGAGAGAGGGTTTCCCCATCCTGCGAAACCAGACCCCAACCAACTGGCAACTCCACTGGGGATATGCCACCCTATAGTTTGTACAGTCCGTTGTCGATCAAACATTTCATTTCTTTCTTTATCTAAAATTGCAATGGACTTCAATCACTCCTCTTTCGTCCAAATTGGGGATTTCATCATCCCCATATTTGCGACTTCACCCATGAGAAGCAAGACGGTCCATTCCGCTTCTCCTATGTGTTCCTTGAGTGGTTTGACTGACCCTACTACCCTAGCTCAGGTTAGGGGAACTTTGTGAGAGGGTACCCAAACCCCTTGTCCCCTCTCTACCAACATCAAAGGCAACCCCATTGATGTCAATTGCATTGGTGGTCTTAAAACCTCCTCCTTTCATATGCACTCTGTTATTGGCGGACACTCTGTCAGTCCTATGCCTAGAAGTGGTTATGATACCACTCCTTCTCTTTACTTGGTGAGTTCTTCTAATACCACCCTTTTTGTGGGTAACTGTAAGACTACCCCACTCTCACTCTACATGGGACTCTACATGGGCACTATTAATACTAGTATGTCGCCACACACACTTCATGCTTGCTCGAGTGGCTCCAAAGTCACTTCTCACACGCCCACATCATGGCAGATGGTTCAACGATTGCTGTGATAAAACGGGGCAAGCAATAGCTTACCTCAATCACCTCACCTACTTCAGGTCTCTTGGGACCCGAATCCACAACAAGTGGTCCTCAAACTATTAATGCATCACATGTTAATCACATAGCTTGGGGCTATCCAAAGGCTGCACCAAAACGAGCACAAGACCTTCAAATCAATCTAAGGTCCCATAAAGATGTGCACCTGCATGCTAATGGCTCTAAGGCCACCCAAATTATGTGAGTATTTTAAATACCAAGCTTTCACTTCACTAAGGGTTGGATCACGAACCACCCCAAACACTTCTGTGGACTATGCACACACATGCAGGTCCAATGTTGCTGCCGGGTACAATGGAAAAGGGAAATTGAAGGTTCCCTTATTCACCTCGAAGTCCATGACCACATGGAACTCGAAGAATTTTCATTCGAGTATCATCATATCTACTCCTTTTTCTTTGCATGCACGAGCTAGCCATCAAGGATGGACACAGGGCAACATGATGTCCCCCAAGACGATAAAGCAGTATATCTTCCCCAAGCAAACCCAAACTTTTAAAATCAACTCCGAGCTCCCTTCTCCCATGATATAATATATTGTCCGAGTTGATCAACTTTGCCCCCATCTCTATGTGATGAGCTAGTCAATCAAGATGTCAAAGCCGGTTCCAATTCTGGGAGAACATTTATTGGAACTTACGAATCAAACAAAAGAAAGGGATGAAAGTGCCACTTTGAAAAAGGAGAATAGAGTCTTCAACCTAAGAAGACCTACTAAAGCAAAATGCATTCTATCCCTTGCAGAATGGCATTGTTCACTACTGCATCATAGAGATGCAAGAAGACGAACCTAGTTCATCCGACCTGCGGCCCCAAGGCTGTCACGAGCAACCAGGAGAAATATGGCCCCAAGGCCGTCACGAGCCCATCCGAATTGAGCAACGACCCTAAGGCCTTCACGTGCCATGCCTACCAGCAATGTGGCTCCAAGGTCGTCAAGAGCCAGTACTCACCCGTTCTTCAAGGCATTCCCAAGTTCAATTTGGGCAAGCTAAGCCCTAGATACTTGGATTGCCAGATCATGGTGTGAAAAGAACCAGGATCACCCCTACTTCCGAACCACCCAGTTCTGACGAATGAGTTGACGTAATGATAGTAAGCCAAGAGGGTGAAGAACCTGAAAATCCAATGGCTCACTTCAATGACATTTTGAGCAACATATTGGATAGGCTCAAAGGACTAAAAAATGCTCGACCTGTCGAAGTATCTTCACACCAAGAGGCAAATTCTCCCCTCGAACTCCAATGCGAAGAAGAGGAAAGAAGACCCCCACCTCCTCTTATAGCCCAAACTCCAAGACCTCTAAACCCCCTTGTCCTTTTTGATGACCAACCCAATATAGCTTCTCAAGCTATGTCATCAGCAGTTACTCAAGAAGACATTCAAAATATGATCAATAAAAGTATCCAAGGCTTACAAATTTTCAAGCCATAAGAAAGCATTCACTATAAGAAGCATTATCCACTTTTCATTGATCAAATTCCCTTCTCCATCAAATACATAAGGGAAGATTGCCTGTCTTCGATGGCACCGGCTCGCCTCAGCAATATGTGGCACATTTAATGTTAGCATGCCAAGAATCAGCTTTAGATCCCATACTGCTGCTTCGATAGTTTGTAGAAACCTTAATTGGGCTTGCCTTTAAATGGTACGCACGTTTGCCTCCAAACTCTGTCTACTCTTGGGAAGAAAGGGATAATTTGTTCTATAAATGATTTTATGAGGTAGAACGGGATGTTCAAGATATAGAACTTCTCACAATGATCCAGGGAATGAATGAGTCAGTGATTGAGTATATTCAAAGATGGAGGGATCTTGTGATGTACCAAAGTAATCATATGTCTGAGATTGATGCGGTACAAACATGCATAAGGAATATGAAAAAGGAAATCTCCTTACATGTTGAGGCTTCTAATCTTACCACCTTCTCAGATATGATCACAAAGGCAGTAAAAATTGAGCGTTTGCTAGAACATCATGGTGGAAGTCAAACTCAGGCCTCGGGGGGAGGTCAAAATTGCAACCTCACCAACAATAGGTCAAACCCTCGTATTGGCCAACAAAGAAACTTGGTCAGTGTAGTGATCATTGGGACACCTCTTCACTCTAAAATCCCAACTAATGTTACTCCTCTCCAAACATTAGATACCTCTCGGGGAATGATACCACTCAGGAGTCAAGGGGAACCCAACAATAACAACTTCGACCTCAGAATTCCAATAGGGTAACCTCGCCACAAAATCTGTACCAGACTGAATAGTTTGAGTGAATACTATACCCGCAATACGGTTTCAATAAAGCGTGAGTACCAACTCTCTTGAAGATGCTAATCGAACAAGACATAGTGATGCTTCCTAGAATAAAAAGGCCAGAACAAGCCACCCTGTGCCTTTTATTGGATGTTAGCCCACCCCATGTAGGATTGTGTCTGGCTTAAGAACACATCAAAGCCTTAATTCAAAAAGGGAAAATCAAATTGGATACTCTCAAGAAAGCTTTTGAGACTATAGAGGCTTCGCATGTAATCACAGTCCAAGAAGAGCAAGTACAAAACCTTACAACCTGAGTAGGTACCATCTGATCTTCTTCTTGACCTCTTCGCAATGCTGGTCATCCAAGGGTTAATTGTTCCGCTTACTCAAAGGCAACCCAAGAACCTGGTTCGAGGCACTGGAAATCTTTGGTGTCCATTTCACCAAGTATGGGGTCATGAGATATGTCAGTGCAAGAGCTCCAAAACATTCATACAAGATTCCAAAGCTGAAGGACGAATTATTGAGGATGTACCTGTTACAACTCATGAACCACCTAAACCAGCAATTTCCCATAATGATACTAAACCACCCTTTGCTTCTCACAGCATCAATGAAGAAGAGAGAGGCCAATCAAGCAAGTATCAAAAGGGGAAGAAGTTACGGAGGCTTCACACATGGTCGCCGTACATGAACAGTCATGTGGTGTTCACGTAAATGAACTGTCTCTCAACATGTTCCCTACTCTCTTTAATATGTTGGTGCAACAAGAAATGATCGCACCTTGTGTACCTAAGAACATGAAACATTCAGAAGAAGGAAATAAGAACTTGTGGTGACAATATCACCAACTAAAGGGACATGATTTATGTCACTGCTGGGGAATTTGAGCTATTTTGGAAGGATTTATACAAAGTGGTAAGGTGGTTATAGATAACACACAACCTTCACCGCCGAAGAAAGTTCAAGAAGCCAAAGCTCCACAACATGAGAAGCTCTAACAAATTCAAGTTCCCATTTTGGACACCTCGAACCCCTGTTCTCCAAGCCTCTGTTAAAGCACACGAATCATGGAGGGAACATTATGGCTGTGGTAAGATGAAAAGCCTCAAGAGGGAGGCTATTCGACAAGCTAATGTGGTACCCATGCCACAATATCGAAAGGCCGGACCTGTCATAAAAAGAAAAAGTTCAACCTTTGAAAGTTCAACACTGCAAGATGAAACTTTCCCAATTACTAAGTGAAGTGGTATTTCTTCCCCCTATTCCCCCTCTTCCTACTTTGTACTATTTTGTCCCAAGGTAAGTTCTTTTTGCTGAGGGTGGTCAATACATGGCTATAAGAGCACTTCAAAATTCGTCCAAAATGGGTGAGGACACTAAAAGTGCGCCACAACAGTCTGATAAAGGTAAAGACTCTCAAATCACCCCTCAATGGTCCATCAGGGTAAAGGCCTTAAAGATCTCCTGCAATCATCCAACAAGGGTTATGACATTAAAAGGTCCTCGATTACGTCCAATGAGAGTGAAGTTGTTAAAGGCCTCATTGAGTCCAATTAAGGTGATGACCCCAAAGCAACCTGATTCGGTCCAATTTAAGTGATAACCCTAAAAGCTCTGTCCCTTCTTATCCCTGATTCTTCAAACCCTTCTTCCCTCTCAAAGTCTCTCTCTGAATTCATCATAGAGTGCTCAGATTTCGAGGCTCTTAATGAAGAGCTCAAAAATTGCAATACCAGTAAACGATGTAGTAATCAGATAAGAAAAATGGTCGCTCAAAGAGCCGAATTCTTAAATGTTAGGGAAGTTATCGCCTTTGCTGCCAAAACAGGGTATGCCTTGTCCCACTCCAGAAGAGACATTCAATCGGTTTCTAAAATTGAAGCTTGAGAAAACCCCCAGTAGCCTGCATAACCTGACTTGGGGGAATCAAGGGAAGAGAGTTCTTCGAATTATGAGGCATTTCACATGCTGGTCAGGAAGGAGATTAAAACCAATCAAAAACTCCATCTAAGCTCCTAAAATATCCTGGGCCACCACTGGTTCCCTATCCAGACCCATCCACCTCTATTCAGAAACCACCTCCTCTCTTGAAATACATTGGACTACCACCAGTTCCTTCCTACATTAAAATTTTCGAGCTATCACAATCTTCACCTCGTCCTATCTTACCTACACCTACTTTGGCTGTGCAATCTAGCCAGCCTTCTATTCATAATGCCACGACTACAACCAACCCTTCCTTGGCGGTTGTAGCAAACCCTTCCTCTTCAAAAATTGCTCCATCACCACTTGCCCCTTTAAAACCTGTGGTAAACCAACGAGTCACCCTTCCGGAGGCCGACAAAGTTAAATATGATGTGGTCGGGCACTTGAGGAGACGTCCAGCTCTGTTAAGTGTCTTTGACGCCCTCATGTTATCTAAGGACTTTCGTATCATGTTATCTAAGGACTTTCGTATGGCTCTGGTGCAAGCTCTCTTGCCCTGAAGTATATGAGACTGAAGTTGAACGAGTTGAGATAGACCCTGCAATTCTTAACCATTGCATGGCTATCACATTATCTGATGGTGACCTTCAGTTGGGAGAGAAGTTTCATAACTGACCTCTCTTTGTGACTGGCGAGCTACACGCCTGTCAAATCAATCGGATCATGTTGGATGGGGGACCAACAGTTAATCTTATGCCTAGAAGGATTCTTACTCGCATCGGGTTAAGTGTTGAGAAATTGAGCCTACAAGTTTGATAGTTCAAGGATTCAATCAGTCAGGAGAAAAACAGGCTAGTTTCATCCGTCTGAAGCTCAAGATTGGGGATTTGAATGCCACGTTGTTCCATATTATTGATACATATGCTTCTTACAATATTCTTCTACGTCATCCCTCGCTAGATGGGGTGGTTCCATCCACACTCCATCAATGCTTCAAATATAGCCGAGATGGAAGGCAACACAGAGTCTATGCTGATAAGAATGTTTCCCATTGCTGGGTCACATTATGCCGATGCAAAGTACCATTTCATGGACTCAACGCGCTCTCAAGAGTTGATGCTGCCTATGGAAGCCAATACAAATCCAAACTTGAGAGAGACTGCTCCGACCTCTCATGAAGATGTGGAAGATATAACAGGGTCACTTAATCACATGCTTCAAGAAGAAAAAGAGATATGGAAAAGTGATCCCTTTGACACTTGTTGATGGAAATCTCCCCACATCCCCAAAAGAAGCAGCATAACATAAACATAAAGGAGAAGCTTCATCTTCCACTCCATCCTTACAAAAATCTCTTCCAGTGATGGCTCAGATTGAGCAAGTGAAAATAGAAACCACTGATTCAAGCCCATTAACACCCACAGTCACTTATGCTCATGGTGGCATGAATGTGTTACATATCCCAGTTCCCTTCCTAGAGGCTGAGACAACACGTCAAGTTGAAATAGAACAAAAAGTCAACCAAAAGGTCTTGCACAGTTCAGTCTCTTTCAAAGAGGAAAATGATACTCCCATTGCTCCCCTGATCAAGTAAGCCCCGAACCAGCTCAAGGTATTGTAAATACGTAAGGTCCTGCATATTGAAAAGGACGATGTTTGTTCACCTCACTCCCTCACTCCTTATCAGCAAGATTCCCTCAAAGTCTTGCAAATCCCACAAAGCACAACACATTTCAATATTATATGTAATAACCCAACAAGCACACATTGGCCACTTGTGTGCCACACGCCGCACAAGCGATTGTCCTCAATTGAAATTAACATACAACAAGTTTAATAAAGCATAGTTCCTTGAAATAAACTTCCTAAAAATAATCTAAAATCATGATAAATAATTTTTAATGATTTTCCATCAAAATATCATAGCATGGTACTTCTCATACATCTAGTTAAAAAATTAGGATCCACAGGAGGTTGGGTATGGTACTCCATGGGATAGACTAAAAAGCCCAATCCAATTCAAGTGAAATTAGAAAAATAAGAGCTAAAAGACAAAATTGAAAAGCTAAAGATTCTAGTTCTGCTCAGGAAGGTAAATATCTTCCTCCATGCCATCTCCCCCCATATTACCTTCATATGTTTGTTCTTCTACTCCATTGGCCTACATCCATACTTGATGTTGTGAGAGTACAACTTGTGCATCTTCTTAGATGCAGGTTCCCTCCAATTTTTTGGCCTAGGTTTCTTGGTAGATGGTTGGGGAACAACGTCCTTAGGTGCTAGAAGATCAGGAGTATTTGTGAGATCTAAGGGGCTAGCCTTCTCCCATTATAATAAATAGCTATGAGAACAGGTTGAGTCATTCTTCTTTGCCAAACCATTTCCTTGAAGTAGTTTTTGCCTTCTAAGTTAGTGTATCTGAACTTAAAAGACAAAAAGAACGTGGAACTAGAGGATATATGATTATTCAATTAACAACATTAGCAAGAGGAGGGTGATTGAACCTAAATTGCCTCAACACCCTTTGAGAAAAATAACATTCCACGAAGAACTAGCCCCCGAGAACTTTGTGAGAATGGCCTAGGTGAGGCAAAGTCAAAATGACATCTTCTAAACCACAAAACACCTATTTGAATTCCAAAATATTATCCAATATTTCTCTGTAAGATGAGGCTTCAACTATCTCCATCTGAATTCATGTAAGCGAGGGCTATGGCATTAAGACAGTAATAGGATTTCCAATTAGAGGACAGAGCACTACAATGTGCTAAAAATCCCAAGTCTGCCAATATGAAAAAGCAAAAGCGAGGAAAAGAGTCATGAAAATAATTTCTAATAATAAACAATTATTACAGATTCTTTCAAGAAAACAAAGAAGAATAAAAATAAAAAGATGCAAACTATGGGAATCAAATAAAGTAAGACAACGAACAAGGGAACTGTTACCTATAGAATTATCATGTTCTCTTTTAGATATTAGTGGCCATACACCACCAGACTGTAGAGAGCCCGCTATATGCCCACCAATACAGAGTGAATGATAGAAGTATCAAAATTTTTCCATAGAGCCGAAACCAAAGGAACTAGAGAGCTTCGATACATCTTAGTGTTAGTAAGAGGGAGAATAATACCCACTCAGCAGATTACAAAAATATGATGCTGCTCTTCATGAGAAGACTTATCTCTACAAGCAACCAAAATTTCCTTATCAATCAAATCCCTGAAAGGAGCAAAAACAGCTCCTAAGAATTTCCACCGATGATCGAATGGTTATTAGTGCTAGTGACCTCTTGGTAGGGTATAACAGCCAGAGACAAGCCAGAAATTCTAGTAGTTTCCTCTAAACTTAACATAGCCTCCCCTATCATGTAGAAAAATGGATCTTATTATAATCAAATCTCTCAGTCAAGGCCTCAATCATTGAAAAGTTGATATGAGTTTGAGCCATGTGAAAGGTAGCCTGAAGAGAGTGGATCCTCAAGAATCTCCTTGCACTCTGAATCGTACCAAGACTGAAACAACATCGAAAGGACAGGATGTCCTCAGACCTTTCTAACTTGCACCCTTCTCTGGATGCTATGAGAAATATAACCAAGAAGGGAGCAATAAAAGTGACATACCTCTCAAAAGGAAGATGAAGATTCCTCCTCCTCTTTCTCGGTTGAAGTCAATGGAAGACTTCTCCTTAGATCCATGGGACAAGAACTCTGCTACAAATTGAAAGTCAAAACCCAAAAAAGTTGTTAGAAATTGTAAGAAGGAAGAGGAAAGAGCTCTACATGAGAGAATCAAGAAGAATAATGAGTTAAAAATGAATAAAAAGGAATGCCCTATCTATAGAAACACAGAAAAATTCCAAAATTCAAGGGAAAAATAACCTAATGCATGGAGCAAGTAAAATCAGTTTCGATTGATGCACAAGATGATTAGGGGCATAGAATCCACAACCTCAGGGTTACATGAGCTAAAATTGCTCTCCAAGAAATCCAGAATCATATTCGATCGAAAGACATCCAACTCGTACGACATGAAACAATCAAGAAATTTATCTCAATCAAACTTCATACTCATGGTATGTAAAAGATTCGAGATAGAAAGGCGTCTAAACTATATGACGGAAAAGAGACCAAGTACCCAATATCTCAGTTCAACATCAAGCCTGTGCAATGAAAAATACTTGGGGTAGATACAAGATCCATCCATCTGTGCATGACGTAAAACTCCTAGGAGGATCCATGATTGTATGAGTCTAAAAGGCCGATCAAAAACAATTTTTTTTCAAAGTTCATTTCTTATCTTCAAAATTGCCCCTATATGTTCATCTGAAGTTTTCAAAATGTTAATTTCTTTATTAAATAGTACTCGAAACCCTACATCTATTTCAAAATTATTCTTTTTGTTCTAAAACTATTTTCTAAAAAATGAACGAGTTTCAAAATGGGCTCAGACATGATGTTTCTATCGCCACTAGATCCTGAATGCCATGCTACAAACCTTTAGGATAAAATAACCCCATAGGTTCCCAAAACCTCAAGCTTGAACCTTTGGACCCTAGGAATTGAGAATCAAATGTGAACAAAAGTTCAACTAGCTAGAATTTATCAGTCATTTTTCTTTATTCAAAGTTCCTACTCAATTAAAAGTCATAACCCAAGAAAAGGTCTAAAGCCGAAGATGACTAAATTGGTGCCCCGGGTAGCATTGTGGTGACCTCAGTAAGGAGAAGTCATCGGCTCAAAGATAGCACGATTCGTGTTGACTATCACTTCGGATCTTGATTGTCGGATACCCCTTAATGCCACTGCCTTAAAGTTAGTGTAGTGCTAGTTTGATATCTTACATATAAAAAGTATCCCTCGGTGTACTGTCTTCCCAAAGGGTACTGATCATTCAAAAGACTGATCCCTTCTTTTCTTTCCATCAAGTCTCAGGTGTCTACTTCTTTTCTATTCACCCGGTGTCCTAGGTAAATGCCAAAGAGGGGAAAATGTAGAAATCCCCATCGAAATTCTGGCTAAGGAAATTCTTAAAAACCCTAATTCTGAGCCCTAAGGACCACACAATCCCTAGTGAGCCATAGAAAACTTAGACCTAGTTTAATTGTCTCAAAATTATCCAAATCCTATCCCAAGCAGCAGCAGACCCCAAAAGAATTCCATCTGTCAAAGAATCACTCAAATCAAACTTACATATCAAAAGTTAGGAGCCTTGAAAGGGGCTGGAGAAAACTTAACAAAAGGCATGCGACACAGCGCATAGGGTCACGCGACAAATGGCATGTTGGGCCACACGAAGCGGCCTATGTGGTGCATGAACATGCGGGGTTCCGCATGTCGGGATGCACGATTGCCATGCTGTACGTGACCCGATTGGCCGAGGGGAGTGGTTTCCTTGCCCAAGAACTGAAGATAAATATGATTAAAATTGGTTTATCCAAATATTCTAGAAAAATACTAAATTCTAAGACTTTTTAACTAAATATGGACCCTCGAATCGAATTGCTCTATTTTCAACCATAACGCTAGTTCAACCTATGAATACCCCCTCCAAAAATCCCACAAAATACATATGGTAAACATAAGAAAATCGGATTAAAATAGATAAAATCACTAGAAATTAGTGGATAAATTTCATAAAATAGGAAAAACCCTTAGATAAATCCTAGATAAATAAGAAAAATCAAGAAAATTTCAGAAATAAATTA
Source organism: Amborella trichopoda (assembly GCF_000471905.2). Next base: position 711,802 of record NW_006497279.1, read on the forward strand.
GAAAATCCCAAAATTCGTACTTGAAATTAGGAGACCTCAAAACCCTCAGAAAACTAGGGAAAACCATCTCGAAACCTTGAGAAAAATTAGGTAAACCTTGCTTAATGATCATTTGCCCTTCTAAAAGCCTTAGGAAGCCTGGATCTAAGCAAATAAGTATCTGATAAAGGAAATTCCAGCAAGCAAAGGCCTCCAAAAGAGGAGAGAGTGGCATGAGGATAACGGTGTGATCCGAGCCCAAAACTCTGGGTTTCAGGTCCTTAAGGTAATTAATTTATTTGTTAATTTAAAAATAGTTATTTTCTTTATTATTTGATTTATTTATCTGTAATTCCCTTTATTCTTAGATTTAATAGAATTTTGAAAGACCTTATATATAGATTCTGAAGCTAGCATTGTCAATAGTTTCAAAAGGTGACCAAATCTGTATAGATCAATGATGTTTTTGAAGCTATGATTTGAGAGATCCCACTCTCTCTACTATTTTATAGATTTAACTCATTCTGTACGAGATTTGAGTTTATCTCATCTAGAGATCAGTGCAAATCCGAGCGTAATAGTTTCTTACAGTTTGTGGGTCTCCTTTTGTTGCAGAAATCACATAGGATTAACCTTGGTGAAAGATCTTTAAGGTCACATTAATTCTCTTCAACATACTCTTTCTAACTCACCGTAGCTATGTGTAATGGGAGGTCTTTAGGTGGCCCTCCACTTGCTATCTTAGTTGTATGAGTCACAATGAGGCCATCAGCTGACTAATTAAAAGGGGTTGGCAAGTGAGCGTCCACCTGAGGCACCATATGGTGAGTTCAGACTTGTGATTGGTGGGCCTGACTTGTAATTGGTGGGCCTGAGTTACGGGCTGAAGTTGGCATATGCCTCTACGGGCTGATGCATGTAACCAGGTGAACGACCTTGTTGCATGATAGTGCCAGCTGACTCACTACAGGATTAGCACGACATGTAGGTTGACTTAGATATCTGGGCTGGACATGGGTCTGACCCTATTCTGTGGGCTATAGGTTGTATCCCTAACTAGCTAAGGCATGTAAGAGGGCCGATACTATAAGGTTGTCTTGGGGATGGGTTGCACCTGGACCTGTTCTCCTTATGCATTACACTAGGGAAGGAGGTTTCCTCCTGTGCTACAATGGTGACTAGGGATATGGTTGGGGGTTCTAGACCTAAACCTATACTTTTGTTGTTCATGTTCTACTTATCCCTAGATCTCTTGGTTATCATGGTTAGGGAGGTTTGAATGGTTGTTTGATAAGGCATGGACCTCGTTTTCTACACAACTCCTACACCTAGACTGGGTATTACAACTTAGTTGTTGGAGGATGACTTCATGCCTGATACCATGGCTATCGAGGGTGGTTCTAGCAATGTACACCTCCTGACCAGCGGCTACCCTAGGCAATAAGCAAGAATTAATCTCAAATAGTAGGAAGCATGGAGCAAAACAAAAGTATTTCTGGGGTCCCTAGAGGGAGACGCAGAAAGGACTCTTTATGCCGCACTATGCGATGCAGTTAATCTCTAGACCCTGGGAGCATCTCGAGTGCTTTGTGATGCTTCTTAGTCCACTTCCTACCCTCTTCAAGGCCTTTTGGTGTTACTTCATGGACTTTCTAGAGACATCTTTGTTGTGTTTAGCAACTCGACATACCACATGGTAAGCACCAAACTATTTACAACTGAATTTGGGTTGATTTGGTACTAGATCAAACTTGATCAATCTAAACATAGTTAACTTATGCGTTTATGGGGTCATGGTGGATTCCTACTAAAGGACGATTCATTCTCACAAAGGGATCAAACTTTCTATGGGTTGTCGGCTGAATCAGATTGAAATCAAAGAGAAATAAATGAATTAATTCGTACTAAACTAAATAAACAAAGAAATAATAAAATATGCAATGAATTTAAATGAAAGAAAATTTCTAACCATGTCACGCTTGCCAACCCGACACCCGGAGTAGGAGCCTCGATCAGTGCAAATGAGTGATTGAATTCACTTTACTCTTTGAAGGAATACTTGTAATGAACGATGGTTTAGGCCATAAAAAATGAAATGATTTAAAGGTCACCCGTCTTTATGACTATGGATGATCATGGGTTGAATGAGATTAGGGTTTCACTGAGGCTCCGAATGACACTAGGGTTTATGAGGGATTCGGTTTTTCTAAACTTTAAGGGGCCGTTTGGGAACCTGGAAATCTATTTCATGTAAATAGATTACACGAAAATATGACATTTCTATTGTTTGGTACACATTAATGGTAAGGAAATGGAAAAAGATTACCTGAGATTTCCTCAAAAATCTTGAAAATAGATTATATAGCAAAATGACATACACTTTAATGGTAAGGAAATTGAAAAAGATTACCCGAGATTTCTCAAAAATAAAGAAATCTATTACGCGCGGTGAAGTGTGAAAAATCTATTGTGCGCGGTGAAGTGTGAAAAATCTATTATGCGCAGTGAAGTGTGAAAAATCTATTATGCGCTTGATGAGTAATTGGGGGAAATCTCTCTCTACCTAAAAAATACAGTGATTCAACTCCTACTAAACCATAAGAATAATAAACTAGGAAAAACAAAAGTTCTTCAACTAGGCGCCCATCTCTACCCAAAAATCTTGTGATTCACCTCCTAATAAATCAGCTATTGTTCAAAAAAATAAACGGATTTGAATTCTCTACTAAGATCAGTTTGTTTATTTTTTTAGCTTTATTTTTTCTTTTTTGCTGCTATTGTTTGCTGATAAATTCGAAATACTTGAGTTCACTTACAGAGAATCGTCAAATTAGTGTGCTTGAATTGTTTTTTTCCTTCCAGAACTTTTTAAAATTAATTTACCTCTTCAATTTCCTGCAATGCCTCAACATAATTTCTCCTCTAATACATCTCATTTAGTCATAAAGCCTTCTAGGTTACTAGCCAAATTTTTCCAAGAAAAAAATTTCCTTTTAAATTTTCCATGGAAGTTTTCTAGAGAGAGATGATTGAAATGCTTTAGCACAAGAAAAATAAAATAAAAATATAATGGCTTATCATAATAAAAGTATGTTATTCCAAAATGTTAACATCTTGAAAACATGTGATTCTAAGTCAAGACGCAAAGGGATAGAAAAGGTGTGGGTAATTCTTGTGCCTGAAGCAATTATAAAGTTTAAGCTACATGCTAATAGGGATAAAGTTTAAACTACATACTAATAGGGGTTGTATGCTCAACCATGTTTTGATATAAAGCCAAAAAAGAAAAGAAGAAAATGTTGGTAATACGTTTCCCATATTTCTTAGGGAATAAAGCCAAAAAAGAAAAAAAAAAATGTTGATAATGCATTTCCCATATTTCTTCTAGACATAGCCAAACAGTAACAATGTATTTATCAGGATGCATCTTAATACTACCAAAACAATGACAATCCATTTAAGGTAATGTATTACACAGTAATGTATTACACCAGTAATATATTTCCCCGACAATATATTTCCACGTATCTAAACGGCGCTAAAATGTCTAACCTCAAAATCTCCGACCATTAAAAAGACCGGAGAAAAGGTCTTTTTATTGGAAAAACTGCACCCAAAATGAGAAGGGAGTTAATGTGAACAAATATTCATCCAACACATGTAAGAGATGAACCCTACGACGCTGAATTTCTCTTTACCATGCCGCACTCTGCGGCACTTACGACTAATAAGATCCAGTATGACATATGGGATTTTGATTCTAATGATATTTCCTTGCCATTCTTGAGAAAAAGCCTACTATTTAACATTTTCCATGATATTTTCATTCTATTTTGCTATACAACCTGTCAATTTTTTATGATTGTTTCCTAAGACAGGGATTTCAGGATTTATGGAATATTTGGTTAGGACTACGGCTTGAACTATAGCTTAGGATCACTAGGGGCACTGGTGTATCTGGCTAGTATGGACTATATGGCTCAAATGGTTTATTGTAAGCTATTTCCGGAATAAAGTCCGTTTAAACCTAGCGATGGCAGGTGGTTTGATATATTCAACATCAGATCAACCCACAAATGTCAAAATTTTTTAAAAAACTACTTAGATATTTGAAACATCAAACTAGAGGGGAAAATTGGAAAAATAATAAAATGGAGAGGTAGGATGTCACAATAAAATTACTAAATTATGTACCAAAGGGTAAATTTGCTAATTTAGCAATTCATATAGAAAAATCCCAATGAAAATAGGCAAAAAATTGTTAAAAGTTAATAATCAATGAAATTTAAAATAATTAATAGAAATCATTAAAGTACTATAGAAGATGAAAAAATCAGGGAAATTTACAGAGAATCATGTTTTATTTTTTGAATTTAAAAAGAAAAAGGGCTATCTAAGTGCGAGGCTCTAAACAATCAAATTAGAGTATGCCTCAAAAATTTCATTAGAAAAGGTTGTTTTGATGCCCAAATATCCTCAAATTGATCATCTCGGCATCAAGATGCATGACATGAGAAAAAAACGGATTCCAAGTTTTGGAAGTAGTACATTAATGCATTTTTGGACTGTCAATTTTCAAGATTTTCAAGTTTTCCATAGATATACTCGATCTACATTATTTTTGAAGCTTTAAATTTTATAATTAGAGATGAAAATATATTTTATGACTATCACAAAGATTTCCAGTATTGAAATCACATTTCTTGATACTATTTGAAGGTGTGCTTTATTTTGATTGTTTAGAGCCTCAAGCTTATACAAACCGCACCCATTTAAAAATACTTTTATATAATTCCTATTTTACACTCATATCCTTCTTTTTGAAGACATAAATTGTATTTCAATTTTATCTTTTTTTTTTCTTTATAAATTAGATTAAGATCAAATTTGGTACGTCTATAGTTCTCACCATGATACACTTTAAAAAATATTACAAAAAAAATAAAAATATCTATTAAACAAAATGCCCCCAAGTATTCTAGGGTGTTTTGGTATTTTTATTTATTTTAAATTATTTTTAAATATTTTTATATGATTGTTATAGTAAGAAATATGGATATCCCAAATTTGAGCTTATAAAAAGAGGTAAAATTGAAATATCGTTCATGTTCTTAAAAAGTGGAGCGTGAGTGAAAATATGGAACATATGGGATTAATTTTTAATTCCAAAAGTAAAAAATATTTTTTTATAATTTTTTTTCAAAATATATAAAAGATGGATTATTAAAAATTTTGATTTATATAATTAATATTTTGGAAAATCAATAAAAAAGAAAACCATCAGACCACGTGATAAGAAAAGTTCCTAAATCATCTTAAAATCCGTCAAAATCATCTAAAAACATATACCTAATTATTCTTCTATTTTGAACTTTTGTTTTATAATTTCTATTTTTTTTTTTTTTGGTGGTCGGCGAATTAGGCCCTACAACTGGCCTTGCCCATAGGATGAGGCCGATTATAGATTACCACCCTTGTTTTGGCAGATTAAATCCTCAAGTACAATCATTAATTAAGAAGAAGTTCAAAGAACAGTTAAATGAATTAAAAGTACGGTCATTAATTAAGTAGGATTTCTAAGAACAGTTAAATGAAAACGGCTTAGTTTTAAATTAGATAATCGTTGCGTCCTCTTATTCATGTTGGCTGAGGTGGCCGTCTATTCCCCCCCTCCCCCCTCCTCTCTCTCTCTCTCTTTGATATCTAACATCACCATCATAAGAAATTCCATGGTATAAAGTATTGGAACCGATAATGATAAGTTTTTTAATGGCTTAGAAAATCAATTGAAGTTGTACAG
>NW_006497279.1:719515-739206 GCF_000471905.2 Amborella trichopoda
TTGTAAGATCTTCTTCTAATTGTATATCAACTGGAGTTGGTCTCTTATAATAGGATCTGGCATTTATTGGTTGCCAATTTTTACTATAATTGATTCGATTTATAGTATCTGGAGAAATATAGATTTCAGAAAATGCTTTTTGCATATTTGTTATGGTGTTGGCAATTGGTGGTTCCATATTTTCATTGATTTGGAATATTTCTTCTTGAAGGGTCATGTTATCATGTTCTGACTACCAACCATCTTACATGCAGAAGCATACATAGTCATATGTTTCATAGTATCTAGTATTCGATGGTCAGAAATTCCATCAATATTCCAATCTATTAAACTATCATGAATTTATAGAAAGGATTAAAAATATCATTCATTATTTTTTGAAATTCAGATGGAGCATTTTTAAGACCGAAAGGCGTAACATACCATTCATACTGTCCAAACGGAACGTTAAATGCTGTTTTATATTTATCTTCTTCTTTTATTTGTATTTGCCAAAAACCAGATTTTAAATCGAATTTGGAGAAGATTACTACATGGACTAATCTATCTAATAGATCTTTTTTATTTGGAATGGGATATCTAATCCATTGTAATACTTTATTGGTATGATTGTATTTGATTTTTCCATATTGGTTTGGACCAATATGGTTTGTCGTTTTGTATCTATTTGAAGTACATTTGGACATAACGTATTCATTACTTTATAATAAATCCGATAAACAATAGCTATGTTTTGAGAACCTATCATCATATCAAATCCCTGAGTTCTGAGATTTAAAGATAAAACTTTTAGTATATTAGGATCTGTAAGGGATACAGAATAATTTGGAAAACAATTGAAATATATCGGACCATTACATAGACTAGATTCAACCATTCCTAAAAGTGAATCATAAAATCTATTATGCCTAGTATCGCGTAAACAGACTAGAATAGAATTATTTAGCCCTAAACGAGTTAGAGGCTTAACAGCTATTTGAATTAGTCCTATATGTAAATATTTATAATTTTTGTTTTTATGGACCTGTATTATTTTTTGAGATAATGATTGAAAGTCTTCTTGATTACTTGTGACAGAAAGAGTTTCTTCTACTGTCTTGATAGCATATCCGATTTTGAGATCAAATGTGCCTTTCTTGTAAACATCAGATATTGGAACTTTGGGTATGTTCCAATTTTGTATTTGGTTTTCAATATCATTGATAATAATTTCCGCTTTGTTTTTTATCCTTAGAGTTCTATTAGTTGTACTAGTTGTTTTATCTGTTAGATTCTTAATAAATTTTTCCATTGTTAGGTTGCGGAAGAGTGTTACCTGGACAGTCTTCCTTGACTACCTCTTACGTCTTCTAGACCTCAGCGGCTCTCCTGGCCTAAACGGTCACTGACTGGGTGTCTGAGCGTCTCTAACCTCTTTACTCGGACCAACTTTCTCTAATGGATTAATTTATTAAGTTTCCTCAGATACAACAACTGGTAAGCACTTTTAGATCTCTAATACAGGGTTGGCTCCGATACCATTTTTGTCGCAAGATCTACCCTAAGTTGTTACCACTATTTATCTTAAACATAAAAAAATTACAGAGTTATAAACTATTAATTATTGCAGTAGAGTAACATAATAGAGAAAAACAAACAGAAGAATTAAAATAGGAAACCAATATATATCAAATATGATCTAGGAAGTATGAGTATAATCACAGATTTTGAAAGTAAAAACAAACTTAAATTGCATAACTTACTGTCTACAAATACAAAGACTGGCAAATCTCCTCCACTCAGAGGGATAATAAGAAGGTAAAGAAGATAGATTACAATCACACATGTATATGAAAGTTACCGACTTTAATGGTGTACAGTTGTTGATGATTTGTACAAGCCTAACCTACTGTCTACAGAATGGGAGAAGAAGGTGAGAAGAAGAGAGAGAGAGATATATTATTGAGCAGAGAGAGAAATATGAAGAACTATAAGGCTTGATGCTTCCTTGATGCAGGCTCCGATCTAATTCCCAGATGCCCTTTTCTTCTAGCTGAGAGTCCATATTTATAGAGAATCATCAGGGGAGAGTATGTGGCTAGCCTTGGTTGCTTGGTGATGAAGGAAACTTTTGTGGCTGACATTCATTGCTTGGTGACGAAGGAAACTCTTGTGGTTGATATTCATTTGCGTGTCGAAGAAGGGATGCGAAGATAAGGTTTTCGCTAACGGAAGGTACGTGTCAGGTGCAGGAGGGCTTTGGATGTCGGTGATGGCGACGGATGATGACTTGGCGAATCTTCGGTGGTCTGTGTGAGCGGTACGTGTGAACAAATAGCGAAGGGGAGGACGACACGTCAGTCGGGTGATTTGACCCGAAATTAGTCACATCATTCAAGAGAATCTTTACTGTTGCAAATGTCTTGTCATTTTTATAAAAGGAATATTTTTGTCGAGGTCGGTTGGTGAGGTCTTGTCCGAGGGATGAAGAAGGAATATATTTGCTGTAGCTTATTTGTCCTATATACAAGATAAGGAACAAAAAGAATCTTTGCAGGGAAACGTCTTGTCATTGGATAGGATAGTATCAGCCTGGGCTACTCATCGGGTCTCTGGCTAAAATCGTCTAGCAGAGGATTGCCAGATTGTACTGTCTCTTCTGATGTAGCTGGTGCAGTAGTATCAGGGGCAAATATTTTGAAAAGGTTTTGCTCTAATTCTTCTATTGTAGCGTTAGGATGTGATTGCTTCATTTTCTTTAGATAGGCAGAGAAAGTGGGTAAACTGACTGTATTATATGCTGGAGGGTTTAATACATTAGTTTGAGGAGGTATCCGTTTCAGGGATAAAGAGGCAGGATTAGTACTGAAGATATCCCACCATTTGACTTTAAGGGTTTTGCCGAGTTTGGGAATATACTCTTAATTATTTGTATTATTTTCAGAAATAGAGTAATCCCATTTGAGAATCCAGGGTATCTGATAGATTGCCATAAAATAAAGATGGAAATCTTCTAGGTCAATACAAGTTTTATATTGTGCAAATTTAGTCTGGAGAGCTTGGAATTTATCAGGTAGGATTTGGGTTTGTGATCCCCCTAGTAAAAACCAATGGCGGAACCAATTCGGGAATCTTTCAAGGATGGGAAGTTTGAATTGCAAATACCAGGAATGAGTATTATTGGGATTCTGGTAGAAGAATACTTGGTGCCATGCATCGAGATATTAAGCATATTTATAATATTTATATTGGACGTCAGGATTTAATAATTTTTTCCCTTGGAGGGGATTACATCCCCAATCATCGTAAGAAAGTAGTGTTTTGATTTGAAATTTGGAGTAGGCATATACTTTAGTTGTACCTTGGTAGAAATGGACTATTGAGACGGAACCGGTTTCCATGAGAATGGCTTCATACCATTCACGAGTTTTGACTCCATATGAAGGATTGAGATGGTTGATAAGGTAAAGGGGACCTATTTTATTTGGGTCAAGTTGTGCATGAGTATCAGAAATAGGTATGTCTGATAAGAAGGCCGTGTCTACATAGACTGATTTGGTAGAGGTAAATGGTTGTTTATTTGGATATGTTGCAGGGGAAAACGCCGGACTTGGAGTTTGTATTGGACTTTGAGGAGGAGTTTGTAACAAGTATTCAGGTACATTTGAAGATCTGAGAGGTGACATTGGTGTCAGGTTTAAAGAAGAATGGATGGGCATAAGAGGCCCAAACATATTGCTAGGTACTATTTCCATAGGTTGTTTTCCTTTTTTGGTATTTGAAGACTGAGGATTATTCATATTGCTATGCTTATTATCAAAAAAGAGTTGCAAACCGTAGGAGGAAAAGCCGTAGGATGAGATTGTATCATCTTTAGGGTGTGTTGGGTATATACGGTCCCCCCTGCAAAAATTCACGGGTTAAAAAGTCAGGTAAAGAATTAGTAGAACCGTGAAGATGCTCAATAGAGAAATCAAAAGCAAATAAAATAGCCTGCCATCTGGCAAATATTTGTTTGGATACAAGGTTTTGAACATCTTTTTGCAGAATGTCCTTGGCGGCTTTACAATCGGTGCGGATAAGAAAGTGTTGATTTAAAATATCAGTTTGAAATTTACAAACACAGTGAATAATGGCAAGTAATTCTTTTTTGACGATAGAATAATTTTTTTGTGTAAGATTCCAGGCTTTGGAAGTAAATCTTATTAATTGTTCTTTAGAATTAATAGATTGTTTTAATATACCACCTAGTCCTAATTCAGAAGCATCGCATTCAATGATTTTAGAAGCTGTTGGATCAGTCCAAGGGGGAGGATTCTTCTTTAATCGGTCATATAAAGGTTTAGCATCAAGAGCTAGATTTTGGTAAAAGTCACTTATATAATTGAGACATCCTAAAAATCTTTGTAATTCCGTTTTATCTAAGTTTTATCGAGAAATTTGTCAGCAAATAGAATGGAACGATCAATTGGGATAATTGTCCCCTGATGTATATTATGGCCTAAGAATCTAATTTTGGTTTGGAAAAGATTTAACTTTTTTGTAGAAACGACTAAGCCAGCATTCTTGACTGTATGAATAAAAGTATGGAGATGTTTAAAATGTTGTTCAATAGAGTCAGAAAATATTAAGACATCATCAATATAAACTATCATGAATTTATAGAAAGGATTAAAAATATCATTCAATATTTTTTGAAATTCAAATGGAGCATTTTTAAGACCGAAAGGCATAACAATCCATTCATACTGTCCAAACGGAACGTTAAATGTTGTTTTATATTTATCTTCTTCTTTTATTTGTATTTGCCAAAAACCAGATTTTAAATCGAATTTGGAGAAGATTACTGCAAGGACTAATCTATCTAATAGATCTTTTTTATTTGGAATGGGATATCTAATCCATTGTAATACTTTATTGAGAGGTTTATAATTAATGACTAATCTAGGGACTCCTCGTTCTTGTTCAGCATTTTTATTGACATAAAAAGCTGAGCAGCTCCAGGGAGATGAACTAGGGCGTAGTAGTTTTTTATTAAGTAAATCTTTTATTTCATGATGACAAGTTTGTAATAATTCTGTATTCATCTGAATAGGTCGAGCTTTTGTTGGTATTTTTGTTTCACAAAAATTTGGTTCATATGGTAAACCATCTATATGTTGTTTTCTATGCCAAAATGCATTTAGTAAATCATTACATATTTCTTTTTCAATAAAAGTTTTGAGTTGTTGTATTTTTTGTATTATCTCATTATTTTGAAGCTTTTCACTGATAGTTCTATGTTTGATTTCAAGTTGTAATGATCCTACAAAATTTTCCTTTTGTTTAATATTTTGCTTGACAGTATTAATTTTTTTGATTTTTGGTTTATCAAGAAATTCAAATCTAATAGGAGTACCATGAGTATTTGTTTCCATACCTGTGTGAGAAATAGTAATCGGATATAACAAAGTAAGGAAGGGTACGCCAAGGATTACAGCTTGACTGAGTCCTTTGACCATAATGAATGGTGTGGGAAAGCAATGTCCCTCATTACAAATTTTTGCATTAGATAATTTATATTTAATAAATAGTCTACTTCCATCCGCTGTATTAAGAATTTGAGTAGTTTTATCAAAATATTTTGTAGGGACTAGACCTTCATTAAAGAAATTAAGATCAGCACCTGAATCAACTAAAGCTAGAGATTGGAATTCGTATTCATCATTTGATAACAAGAGTTTTTAGGATAAACCATTTTTGCGTAATTACTCTATTTAAGACATTTACTGAATTTCTAGTGGATTCGTATACATTTATATAATCATTAGGATGATATGATTTAAGTAAGTTATTAAATTCTATGACATCTGTGTCAGTTTCTATTTTTGAACTGTTATTGGAGAGTTCAAGAATTTGAATTCTATTTTTTAATTGGGTTAATTCAAACTTGACTATATTTACTTCAGCTTTGAGCTCAGCAATGGTTGGTTCTTTTTGGGTGGCTTCATGCTGACTGATTCGTTTCAGGATATCAGAAAAATTATAATTATCAGGAGGTTTAACTAAGGGTATATGTTTTGTTTTTTTTTGGTTAAATTGATAAACTGAATAATTATTTCTCTTTTTTCATCAGGATCAGATATTTTTTCTGTTAAATCTAAAATAAGATTATCTTCTTTTGTGAGTGTGTGAATATCAGAAATTGTAGTTGGACATTGACATATTTCGTCTTCTGTACTATTATCTGACCAATAGGATTCATCATTATGTATTGTTCCTATGAAAGAATCATCACTACTTGAAGAAGTAGTATTTGAATCTGAACTGTCAGATGAATCATATATTTGAATGATATCATGTATTTTATTTCTGATAGATTCATCTAATGTGATGGAATCTAGTTTTTGTTTGATTTTATATTGGCTTTTATAATGGCCAACTTTGCCACATTTATAACAAACAGATAATTTATTTTTATTCTGTTGAGAAGTTTTAGAGGCAAAACGTTTAGTAAATTTTCTATATTTTTCCTGTTTGGTTGGAAAGGTCTTATATGTTTTTTCGGGTTTATTACGGTGTTTTCTCTTTTTATATACTTTATGTATTTTATATGGTTTAGTGTTATGCGTTTTATCCATATGTGTTTTATCCATATGATAGCCAAATTGTTGGCAGAAATCTTCTAATTCTTTTTACTATTTTGTTATCAAGCTGCTTATGAGTTTTAAATCCGTACATAGGGCTAAGCCTTCAGCACAGATTTCTGATAACAATTCTCCTAAAGTATATTGAGAGTAATTAATTATACCATTATTTTTATTTTTAAGACGGTCTTTTACTTTTTCAGCAAAGAGGTATGGTAATCCTGCTACAAATTTTTCTTTCCAATGATCAAGATGACTATCCTCGCGTATAAGTATTCTAGAGAAAAAGACGTCTTATACCATTTATAATGTGAAAGTGTAGGACATCGTAGATTTGATAAAAGATCAGCAGTTCGTGCTGCAAGTATTGAAGTATTTCTTATAAAATGAAGAGCAATTGTGTAGATTAATGAATTGACAGCATCACTTTCAGAATAGACCACATCCTGGTTATGTTCATTTTTTGCCGTCCATTGTCTAGTATTGGTTAATATCTGTTGTTTTGTTAGTTCATTGAGATAGGAATCCCACCAGCCTCTTAGTCATCCGGTGAATCCTGAGACTATAGCTTTTGCTATTTCTTAGTCATGACTACCAGCCATCTTACATGCAGAAGCATACATAGTCATATGTTTCATAGTATCTAGTATTCGATGGTCAGAAATTCCATCAATATTCCAGTCTATTATAGTTCGACCAGTATATGTTGAAGTATGACTTGTAAGGTCTTCTTCTAATTGTATATCAACTGGAGTTGGTCTCTTATAATAGGGTCTGGCATTTATTGGTTGCCAATTTTTACTATAATTGATTCGATTTATAGTATCTGGAGAAATATGGATTTCAGAAAATGCTTTTTGCATATTTATTAGGGTGTTGGCAATTGGTGGTTCCATATTTTCATTGATTTGGAATATTTCTTCTTGAAGGGTCATGTTATCATGTTCTGGAATTTTTGTTTTTCCCTTATCACTATCGGGTAAGACAATGGTAGTTTGTATGGGTTCCTTAATTTCTAATTTGGATAATTTTGAAATTAATTGATTCATAAGTGTTTTATTATTATCACCTATATGAAATTTTTCTTTATTTAAGTCAGGAGGAGGTTTAAAGAATAGTTGTTTTTTCTCCTTATGGGAAGGTGGATGTAATAAATTTTCTATTCGATTTGTTTGTATACCAAGTGTATGAAGGCAAAGATTTGTATAATTGTTTTGTTCAATTATATGGGGAAGTAACTCGATACGAGCTATATTTGCATTATTTAATTTATATGGTGTTGCTACAGTTTCATATACTATCATTTGAGTGGAAGTTGAGGTTGTAGATTCTGTTGGGGCAGGAGTTTTGATAGTAACTCCTTGTATTTTCAAACTTTGTTCAGGAGGATGTATGGATTTGATTGTATTTCCTTCAATAGTCTGAAACACTGTATATTGGGTTTCTACTGTATTTATTTCAAAATTGGGAATAGGGATTTTGTGTTGGCGTAGAGTGTCTCTAAGCCAATCAAAGAAAAATGTTCCTTTATTTCCCTTCTTTCTCCATTTATTGAATCTTTTATCAAATAATTCCACTAATCTAGGTTCAAATTCTTTGACATACCATTCTCTAATATGTTTATTTTCAAGTGATAGAAAATCTTGTATAATAGATTCTTTATCAAATGTTTCTTCAAGTTGTAATACTTCAATGAATTCTGCTTCAGCAGGTTCTTTCTGTGCTTCTCTATATTGTGGAATAATAATATTATCAGGTGTCCTTAACAAGTTAGTAAGTTGTGGTTTCATTGGTGTTGCTGGTATATTTATAATAGGAGGAATTCGATTATATGTGGTGATAGATTTTCTGGCTGGTTCTAGATCTCGGAAAGAAGAGATACTAGAAGTAGGTGTAATTGGTGAATCATCTATTATACTCCTATCTTTTGGAGTGAATTGTATTTCAATATTTCCATCAGTATATTCAATAATTTTATCTGGGATATTTTGAGTAAAATAATATCTGACCATGATATTGTTTTTAGTATGTTTGTATTTGATTTTTCCATATGGGTTTGGAATAATATGGTTTGTCCTTTTGTATTTATTTGAAGTACATTTGGACATAACGTATTCATTACTTTATAATAAATCCGATAAACAATAGATATGTTTTGAGAACCTATCATCATATCAAATCCCTAAGTTTTGAGATTTAAAGATAAAACTTTTTATATATTAGGATCTGTAAGGGATACAGAATAATTTGGATAACAATTGAAATATATCGGACCATTACATAGACTAGATTCAACCATTCCTAAAAGTGAATCAGAAAATCTATTATGCCTAGTATCGCGTAAACAGACTAGAATAGAATTATTTAGCCCTAAACGAGTTAGAGGCTTAACAGCAATTTGAATTAGTCTTATATGTAAATATTTATAATTTTTGTTTTTATGGACCTGTATTATTTTTTGAAATAATAATTGTATTATTTTTTGAAATAATAATTGAAAGTCTTCTTGATTACTTGTGACAGAAAGAGTTTCTTCTACTATCTTGATATCATATCCGATTTTGAGATCGAATGTGCCTTTCTTGTAAACATCAGATATTGGAACTTTGGGTATGTTCCAATTTTGTATTTGGTTTTCAATATCATTGATAATAATTTCCTCTTTGTTTTTTATCCTTAGAGTTCTATTAGTTGTACTAGTTGTTTTATCTGTTAGATTCTTAATAAATTTTTCCATTGTTAAGTTGCGGAAGAGTGTTATCTGGACAGTCCTTCTTGACTACCTCTTACGTCTTCTAGACCTCAGCGGCTCTCCTGGCCTAAACGGTCACTGACTGGGTGTCTGAGCATCTCTAACCTCTTTACTCAGACCAACTTTCTCTAATGGATTAATTTATTAAGTTTCCTCAGATTATTTCTAATTTGGATAATTTGGAGATTAATTGATCCATAAGTGTTTTATTATCATCGCCTATAAGAAATTTTTCTTTATTCAGGTCCGGAGGAGGTTTAAAAAATAATTGTTTTTTCTCCTTATAAATGGGAGGATGTAATAAGTTTTCTATTCTATTAGTTTGTTGTCCAAGTGTATGGAGGTAGAGATTTGTATAATTATTTTGTTCAATTATATGTGGAAGTAATTCTATACGAGCTATATTTGCATTATTGAGTTTATATGGTGTAGCTATTGTTTCATACACAACCATTTGGGTTGAGGATGAGGATGAGGATCTTATATTTTGTTCTGGAGTAGCAGGGGTTTTAGTAGCTGATACCATAGTAGCAACTCCTTGTATTTTCAAGCTTTGTTCATGAGGATGTATGGCTTTAATTGTATTTCCTTCAGTAGTATTAAATACTGTATATTGAGTTTAGAGTGTATTTATTTCAAAATCAGGAATAGGGATATTGTGTTGGCTTAAGGTGTCTCTTAGCCAATCGAAAAAACATTTTCTTTTATTTCCCTTTTTTCTCCATTTGTTAAATCTTGAGTGAAACAATTCTACTAATCTAGGTTCAAACTCTTTTACATACCATTCTCTAATATTTTTATTTTCTGGAGATAAAAACTCTTTTATGATGTATTCTTTATCAAATGTTTCTTCAAGTTGTAATACTTGAATGAACTCTGCTTCAGCAGGTTCTTCTTGAGCTTCTTTGTATTGGGGATTAATGATATTATCAGATGCTCGTAGGAGTCCATCAATTTGTGGTTTTACTGGTGTTGATGGAATATTTATGATAGGAGGAATTCTATTATAAGTAGTAATAGATTTTCTTGAAGGTTCTGGCTCTCGGAAAGAATCAGTGTTTGAAGTACTTGAGATGGATGCATTATCCATAATTCTATTATTTGTGGTAAACTGTATTTCAATATTTCCGTCTGTATATTCAATAATTTTGTCTGGAATATTTTGAGTAGATATTTGTGATGGTTGGTTTTCATTATGGATAGACCATGTTTGAGGTAGAACAATATCTAACCATGATATTGTTTTTGGTATAATTGTATTCGAGTTTTCCATATTGGTTTGAAAAAATATTGTTTGTCCTCTCGTATCTATTTGGCGTACGTTTGGACATAATGTAGTCATTACTTTGTAATAAATTCGATAAACAATGGCTATATTTTGAGAACCAGTCGTCATATTAAATCCTTGAGTTTTGAGATTTAAAGATAAAACATTTAAAATATTTGGATCTGTAAGAGATACAGAATAATTTGGAAAACAGTTGAAATATATTGGTCCACTACATAAACTAGATTCAACCATACCTAGCAGTGAGTCAGAAAATCTATTATGCCTAGTATCGCATAAGCAGACTAGGATAGAATTATTTAGTCCTAAACGAGTCAAGGGTTTTACAGCTATTTGAATTAATCCTATATGTAAATATTTATATTTTTTTTTTTTATGGACTTGTAATATCTTTTGAGATAGTAGTTGAAAGTCTTCTTGATTACTTGTAACAGAGAGAGTCTCTTCTTCTGTTTTAATAGCATATCCGATTTTTAGATCGAATGTGCCTTTCTTATAGACATCTGATATTGGAACTTTGGGTATGTTCCAATTTTGTATTTGGTTTTCAATATCATTAATAATAATTTCCTCTTTGTTTTTTATCCTTAGAGTTCTATTAGTTGTACTAGTTGTTTTATCCGTCAGATTCTTCATAAATTTCTCCATTATTAGGTTGCGGTTGAGTGTTATCTGGACAGTCCTCTTTGACTACTTCTTACGTCTTCTAGACCTCAGCGGCTCTCCTGGCCTAAACGGTCAACTGACTGGGTGTCCTAAGCGTCTCTAACCTCAATTCTCGGACCAACTTTCTTTAATGGATTAATTTATTAAGTTTCTTAAGATAGAAAAACTAGTATTAATTGTTAGATCTCTAAAACAGGGTTAGCTTTGATACCATTTTTGCCACAAGATCTACCCTAACAGTTCTATCTAGATCTACCCTAACAGTTCTATCTACTTATATTAAGTATGAGAAGATTACAGAGTTATAAACTATTAATTGTTGCAGTAGAGTAACAAAATAGAGAAAAACAAACAGAAGAATTAAAATAGGAAACCAAGATATATCAAATATGATCCAGGAAGTATGAGTATAATCACAGATTTTGAAAGTAAAAACAAACTTAAATTGCATAACTTACTGTCTACAAATACAAAGACTCGCAAATCTCCTCCACTCAGAGGGATAGTAAGAAGGTAATGAAGATAGATTACAATCACACATGTATATGAAAGTTACCGACTTTAATGGTGTACAGTTGTTGATGATTTGTACAAGCCTAACCTACTGTCTACAGAATGAAAGAAGAAGGTGAGAAGAAAGAAAGAAGAGAGAGAATATGAGAGAACAGAGAGAATATGAAGAACTATGAGAGCTTGCTTCTTGATAAGGCTTGTTGCTTCCTTGATGCAGTCTGCCTTCTTCTTCTGGCAGAGTAGGTATTTATAGAGGATCGTCGGAGGAGAGCATGTGGCTGGGATTGATTGCTTGGTCACGAAGGAAACTCTATTGGCTGATATTCGTTTGCTTGACGACGAAGGAAAGCGAGGATAAGATTCTTGCTGAAGAGGGATACGTGGCAGGTACAGAAGATAGCTGGATGTCGGTGATGGTGATGGATGGCGACATGGCGAATCTTAGGTGGTCTGTGTGAGCGGTACGTGCGAACAGCAGCGAAGAAGGAGGAGACACGTCAGGCGGGTGATTTGACCCGAAATTAGTCACATCGTTTGAGAGAATCTTTACTGTTGCAGATGTTTGTCACTTTATGTAAGGGGAATATTTTTGTCGTAGTATTGGATAGTGGGGTCTAATCTGATAGTTAAAGAAGGAATCTTTACTGTGTATGATATGACTCCAATTTAGTCACATCAGCTAAAGAGGAATATTTGTTGTAGCTTGTCGTATCCTGTATGCAAAGTAAGGAACAAAAAGAATCTTTGTAGAGAAAATATCTTATCGGGCCGAGCTACTCATCGGGTCTCTGGCTAAAATCGTCTAGCAAAGGATTGTCAGATTGTACTGTCTCTTCTGATGTAGCTGGTGCAGTAGTATCAGGGGCAAATATTTTGAAAAGATTTTGCTCTATTTCTTCTAATGTAGCATTAGGGTGTGATTGTTTCATTTTCTTCAGATAGGCCGAAAAAGTGGGTAAACTGACTGTATTATATGTTGGTGAGTTTAATACATTGGTTTGAGGGGGTATTCGTTTCAGGGATAAGGAGGCAGGATTAGTACTGAAGATATCCCACCATTTGATTTTTAAGGTTTTGCCAAGCTTGGGAATATACTCATAATTGTTCGTATTATTTTTTGAAATAGAGTAATCCCATTTGAGAATCCAGGGTATCTGATAGATTGCCATGAAATAAAGATAGAAATCTTCTAAGTCGGTACAAGTATTATATTGTGTAAATTTAGTCTGGACTGCTTGAAATTTATCAGGTAGAATTTGAGTCTGTGATCCCCATAGTAAGAACCAATGGCGAAACCAGTTTGGGAATCTTTCAAGGATGGGAAGTTTGAATTGTAAATACCAGGGGT
This sequence comes from Amborella trichopoda, assembly GCF_000471905.2. Next base: position 732,688 of record NW_006497279.1, read on the forward strand.
GAGTATTATTGGGATTCTGGTAAAAGAACACTTTGTGCCATGCATCGATATATTCTGCATATTTATAGTATTTGTATTGGAATTCAGGGTTTAATAATTTTTTCCCTTGAAGGGGATTGCATCCCCAATCATCATAAGCAAGTAGTTTTTTTATTTGAAATTTGGAGTAGGCATATACTTTAGTTCTGCCTTGGTAGAAATGGACTATTGAAACCGAACCGGTTTCTATGAGAATGGCTTCATACCATTCACGAGTTTTGATTCCATATGAAGGATATAGATGGTTGATAAGATAAAGGGGAGCTATTTTATTTAGGTCAAGTTGTGCATGAGTATAAGAAATAAATATGTCTGAGAGGAAGGCTGTGTCTACATAGACTGATTTGGCAGAGGTAAATGGTTGTTTATTTGGATATGTTGCCGGAAAAAACGCCGGACTTGGAGTTTGTATTGGACTTTGAGAAGGAGTTTGTAACAAGTATTCAGGTACATTTGAAGATCTGAGAGGTGACATAGGTGTCAGGTTTAAAGAAGAATGGATGGGCATAAGAGGCCCAAACATATTGCTAGGTACTATTTCCATAGGTTGTTTTCCTTGTTTAGTATTTGAAGACTGAGGATTATTCATATTGCGATGCTTATTATCAAGAAAGAGTTGCAAACCGTAGGAGGAAAAGCCGTAAGATGAGATTGTATCGTCTTTAGGGTGTGTTGGGTATATACGGTCACCCCTGCAAAAATTCACGGGTTAAAAAGTCAGATAAAGAATTAGTAGAACCATGAAGATGCTCAATAGAGAAATCAAAAGCAAATAAAATAGCCTGCCATCTGGCAAATATTTGTTTGGATACAAGATTTTGAACATCTTTTTGCAGAATGTCCTTGGCGGCTTTACAATCGGTGCGGTTAAGAAAGTGTTGATTTAAAATATCAGTTTGAAATTTACAAACACAATGAATAATGGCAAGTAATTCTTTTTTGACAGTAGAATAATTTTTTTGTGTAAGATTCTAGGCTTTGGTAGTAAATCTTATTAATTGTCCTTTAGAATTAATAGATTGTTTTAATATACCACCTAGTCCTAATTCAGAAGCATCGCATTCAATGATTTTAGAAGCTGTTGGATCAGATAAAGTTAAACATGGAAGTTCTTTGGCCTTAAGTTTAAGTCGCTGGACAGCCAAAGCATGAACATCAGTCCAAGGTGGAGGATTCTTCTTTAGTCGGTCATATAAAGGTTTAGCATCAAGAGCTAGATTTTGGTAAAAATCACTTATATAATTTAGGCATCTTAAAAATCTTTGTAATTCAGTTTTGTCTAAAATTTTGTCAGGAAATTTATCAGCAAAGAGAATAAATCTATCAATTGGGATAATGGTCCCTTGATTTATATTATGTCCTAAAAATCTAATTTTTGTTTGAAAAAGATTTAGCTTTTTAGCCGAAACTACTAATCCAGTATTTTTAACTGTATGGATGAAAGTATGAAGATGTTTAAAATGTTGTTCAAGAGATTCTGAAAATACGAGGACGTCATCAATATAAACTATCATGAACTTATAAAAGGGATTAAATATATCATTCATTATTTTTTGGAATTCAGATGGAGCATTTTTAAGACCAAAAGGCATAACATTCCATTCATATTGTCCAAAAGGGACATTAAATGCTGCTTTATATTTATCTTCTTATTTTATCTGTATTTTCCAAAAACCAGATTTTAAATCGAATTTGAAGAAGATTACAGTATGTAAGAGTCTATCGAGTAAATCTTTTTTATTTGGAATGGGATATCGAATCCATTGTAAGACTTTATTGAGAGGTTTATAATTAATGACAAATCGTGGAACTCCTCGTTCTTGTTCGGCATTTTTATTGACATAAAAAGCTGAGCAGCTCCAGGGAGATGAACTAGGGCGTATTAGTTTTTTATTAAGTAAATCTTTTATTTCATGATGACAGGTTTGTAATAATTCTGTATTCATCTGAATAGGTCGAGCTTTTGTTGGTATTTTTGTTTCACAAAAATTTGGTTCATATGGTAAACCAACTATATGTTGTTTTCTATACCAAAATGCATTTGGTAAATTCAGACTATTGAAGGAAATACAATCAAATCCATACATCCTCCTGAACAAAGTTTGAAAATACAAAGAGTTACTACGAAAACTCCTGCCCCAACAGAATCTACAACCTCAACTTCCAATCAAATGATAGTATATGAAACTGTAGCAACACCAGATAAATTAAATAATTAATGACTAATCTAGGGGCTCCTCGTTCTTGTTCAGCATTTTTATTGACATAAAAAGCTGAGCTGCTCTAGGGAGATGAACTAAGGCGTATTAGTTTTTTATTAAGTAAATCTTTTATTTCATGATGACAGGTTTGTAATAGATCTGTATTCATCTGAATAGGTCGAGCTTTTGTTGGTATTTTTGTTTCACAAAAGTTTGGTTCATATGGTAAACCAACTATATGTTGTTTTCTATACCAAAATGCATTTGGTAAATCATTACATATTTCTTTTTCAATAAAAGTTTTGAGTTGTTGTATTTTTTGTATTATCTCATTATTCTGAAGCTTTTCACTGATAGTTCTATCTTTGATTTCAAGTTGTAATGATCCTACAAAATTTTCCTTTTGTTTAATATTTTGCTTGACAGTATTAATTTTTTTGATTTTTGGTTTATCAAGAAATTCAAATCTAATAGGAATACCATGAGTATTTGTTTCCATACCTGTGTGAGAAATAGTAATCGAATATAACAAAGTAAGGAAGGGTACGCCAAGGATTACAGCTTGATTGAGTCCTTTGACCATAATGAATGGTGTGGGAAAGCAATGTTCCTCATTACAAATTTTTGCATTAGATAATTTATATTTAATAAATAGTCTACTTCCATCCGCTGTATTAAGAATTTGAGTAGTTTTATCAAAATATTTTGTAGGGACTAGACCTTCATTAAGGCAATTAAGATCAGCACCTGAATCAACTAAAGCTAGAGATTGGAATTCGTATTCATCATTGATGACAATGGTTATTAGCACAAACCATTTTTGTGTGATTACTCGATTTAAAACATTTACTGATTGTCTGGTGGATGATTCGCATTTAGTTAGATAATCATTGGGATGATATGATTTGAGTAAATGGTTAAATTCTGTGACATCTGTATCACTATCTATTTCGGCGGTTTTGTCATGGAGTTCAAGGATTTGAATTCTATTTTTTAATTGGGATAATTCTACCTTAACTATATTGACTTCGGCTTTGCGTTCAGCAATAGTAGGTTCTTTTTGGGTGGCTTCATGCTGACTGATACGTTTCATGATATCAGAAAAATTATAATTATCAGGAGGTTTAACTAATGGCATATGTTTTGTTTTTGTTTTAGTTAAAATGATAAATTGAGTAATTATTTCTCTTTTTTCGTCAGGATCAGATATTTTTTCTATTAAATCTAAAATAAGATTGTCTTCTTTTGTTAATGTATGAATACCAGAAGTTGTAATAGGACATTGACATATTTCGTCTTCTGTATTAGAACTAATATCTGACCAATAAAAATCATCATTATGTATTGTTCCTATAAAAGAAGTATCACTACTTGAGGAAGTAGTGTCTGTATCGAAACTATCAGACGAATCATATATTTGAATAATATCATAGATTTTATTTCTGATAGACTCATCTAATGTAATAGAGTCTAGTTTTTGTTTGACTTTGCATTGGCTTTTATAATGGCCGACTTTGCCACATTTATAACAAACGGGTAATTTCTTTTTATTCTGTTGAGATGATTTGGAAGCAAAATGTTTCGTAAATTTTCTATATTTTTTCTGTTTGGTTGGAAAAGACTTATGTGTTTTTTCGGGTTTATTGCGATGTTTTTTCTTTTTATATACTTTATGTATTTTATGTGGTTTAGTTCTATCTATATGAGTTTGATCCATATGATAGCCAAATTGTTGGCAGAAATCTCCTAACTCTTTTTTACCACTTAAATTTTGTTTATCAAGTTGCTTTTTGAGTTTCAGATCTGTACATAGGGCTAAGTCTTCGGCACAGATTTCTGAAGATAATTCTTTTAAAGTATATTGAGAGTAATTAATTACACCATTATTTTTATTTTTAAGATGGTCTTTTACTTTTTCAGCAAAGAGGTATGGTAGTCCTGCTACAAATTTTTCTTTCCAATGATCAAGATGACTATCCTCGAGTATAAGTAATCTAGAGAAAAAGACGTCTTTATACCATTTATAATGTGAAAGTGTAGGACATCGTAGATTTGATAAAAGATCAGCAGTTCGTGTTGCAAGTATTGAAGTATTTCCTATAAAATGAAGAGCAATTGTATAGATTAATGAATTGACAGCATCACTTTCAGAATAGACCATATCCTGGTTATGTTCATTTTTTGCCGTCCATTGTCTAGTATTGGTTAATATCTGTTGTTTTGTTTGTTCATTGAGATAGGAATCCCACCAGCCTCTTAGCCATCCGGTGAATCCTGAGACTATAGCTTTTGCTATTTCTTGGTCATGACTACCAGTCATCTTACATGCAGAAGCATACATAGTCATATGTTTCATAGTATCTAGTATTCGATGGTCAGAAATTCCATCAATATTCCAGTCTATTATAGTTCGACCAGTATATGTAGAAGTATGACTTGTAAGGTCTTCTTCTAATTGTATATCAACTGGAGTTGGTCTCTTATAATAGGGTCTGGCATTTATCGGTTGCCAATTTTTACTATAATTGATTCGATTTATAGTATCTGGAGAAATATGGATTTCAAAAAATGCTTTTTGCATATTTGTTATGGTGTTGGCAATTGGTGGGTCCATATTTTCATTGATTTGAAATATTTCTTCTTGAAGGGTCATGTTATCATGTTCAGGAATTTTTGTTTTTCCCTTATCACTAACGGGTAAGACAATGGTAGTTTGTATGGGTTCCTTAATTTTTAATTTGGATAATTTAGAAATTAATGGATTCATAAGTGTTTTATTATCATCACCTATATGAAATTTTTCTTTCTTTAAGTCAGGAGGAGGTTTAAAGAATAGTTGTTTTTTCTCCTTATGGGAAGGTGGATGTAATAAATTTTCTATTCGATTTGTTTGTATACCAAGTGTATGAAGGCGAAGATTTGTATAATTGTTTTGTTCAATTATATGGGGAAGTAACTCGATACGAGCTATATTTGCATTATTTAATTTATATGGTGTTGCTACAGTTTCATATACTATCATTTGAGTGGAAGTTGAGGTTGTAGATTCTGTTGGGGCAGGAGTTTTGGTAATAACTCCTTGTATTTTCAAACTTTGTTTAGGAGGATGTATGGATTTGATTGTATTTCCTTCAATAGTCTGAAACACTGTATATTGGGTTTCTACTGTATTTATTTCAAAATTGGGAATAGGGATTTTGTGTTTGCGTAGAGTGTCTCTAAGGCAATCAAAGAAAAATGTTCCTTTATTTCCCTTCTTTCTCCATTTATTGAATCTTTTATGAAATAATTCCACTAATCTAGGTTCAAATTCTTTGACATACCATTCTCTAAAATCTTTATTTTCAGGTGATAGAAAATCTTGTATAATAGATTCTTTATCAAATGTTTCTTCAAGTTGTAATACTTGAATGAATTCTGCTTCAGCAGGTTCTTCCTGTGCTTCTCTATATTGTGGAATAATAATATTATCAGGTGTCCTTAACAAGTTAGTAAGTTGTGGTTTCATTGGTGTTGCTGGTATATTTATAATAGGAGGAATTCGATTATATGTGGTGACAGATTTTTTGGTTGGTTCTAGATCTCGGAAAGAAGAGATACTAGAAGTTGGTGTAATTGGTGAATCATCTATTATACTCCTATCTTTTGGAGTGAATTGTATTTCAATATTTCCATCCGTATATTCAATAATTTTATCTGGGAATTAGATCGGAGACTGCATCAAGGAAGCATCAAGCCTTATAGTTCTTCATATTTCTCTCTCTGCTCGTTCATATATCTCTCTCTCTTCTTCTCACCTTCTTCTCCCATTCTTTAGACAGTAGGTTAGGCTTGTACAAATCATCAACAACTGTACACCATTAAAGTCGGTAACTTTCATATACATGTGTGATTGTAATCTATCTTCTTTACCTTCTTACTATCCCTCTGAGTGGAGGAGATTTGCCAGTCTTTGTATTTGTAGACAGTAAGTTATGCAATTTAAGTTTGTTTTTACTTTCAAAATCTGTGATTATACTCATACTTCCTGGATCATATTTGATATATCTTGGTTTCCTATTTTAATTCTTTTGTTTGTTTTTCTCTATTTTGTTACTCTACTGCAACAATTAATAGTTTATAACTCTGTAATCTTCTCATACTTAATATAAGTAGATAGAACTGTTAGGGTAGATCTAGATAGAACTGTTAGGGTAGATCTTGTGGCAAAAATGGTATCAAAGCCAACCCTGTTTTAGAGATCTAACAGTTAATACTAGTTTTCTATCTTAAGAAACTT
>NW_006497279.1:749576-808327 GCF_000471905.2 Amborella trichopoda
TATATATATATATATATATATATATATATATATATATATATATATATAGGGTTTGTCTAGAGTTAACAACCCCTCAAAATACAAAGGTTCAAGCTAGAAGGGGTTGTGATGGATATATTTATCAAAACAAACATTAAATTTTTATTAAAAGTTATTTAAATAGGTAACTTTACCATTGAGCAATGACAAATTTGAAATTTTCATAAAAGTACAATAGTATTTTGGAAATTAGTGTCCAGAAACTTTATTTGTAGAATGCTCGTCTTTTAATTAAAAGTTCAATTTTACCCCTTATGGAGATAACAAAAATACCCTTTGTCTTGTAGTAATATTTACAAATTTGCCCCACAAAAGTAAATTTTTTTAAAAAATAAAAAATAAAAATAATAAATCTACCATTCACAACTCTCTCTATCTTGAACCTTTGTAATTTGAAGGCTTGTGAAATTTAGACTATCCCATATATATATATATATATATAGAGAGAGAGAGGAGGGAGAGAGAAAACAATAATTAAGTTAAGGGTGCTATTTGAAAAGTATTGGAGAATTGGATGTTTGCAAAGTACATTCTAGATGTATATCTAGAATTTTCCTTAAAAATATTTTCCGAGCTTTCCCCTCGTGGGGAATGCTGCAAGCCTTGTGACTTTCCTTAAAGACGTTGGAAGCTATTCTGGGCTCCTAATCTCTACTTTTCCTTTATGTTTCTCTTTCCCACCCTCTCTCTCTCTCCCTATCTACACTCACTCACTTTCAAGCCCTGATCGATCTACTGCTCTTCCTGTCCCTCCTCTTGCTACGCCAACAAATAGGCTTCCAAAAACATTCATCTCTATCTAATCTCTCTCTTGCTCTCTCTCTAACCTCCGCCTTTGCAACACGTGGAAACTCTCTCTCACTAATTTTCTTCTCATCGAGGAGTTGATTTGCTGAGTTCAGTTACAAGGTCCTGCCGTACCAATAGTATGGTAGAATTTCTAATTTCGAAAAAAAAAAAGTCAAGGGATCCATGTTTTAAGGACAATATATGTTGTCAAAGGGTTGTTAAGGGAATAGTATATTACGTACATAGTATGGAAAATATATATATTATAGGATTGTCTATAAAGAGACCATTTATCTCTATTACAAGGACATCACAACTAGTCCTACTCTTTAAATGTCAAATTAAATGGCTTGGGGTGAGTCTTGAAGTCCGAGGAATATTTTTTAGAACTTTGTGTCTATTCACCGATACTCTTACAACCACCCATTGGAACTTTGTGTCTATTCAATGACCTCTTTGTTCGAAAAGTAATTGATATCTTTGTAGACAATCACATATATTATAATCGGGAAAGGTTGTGTGAAGGATCCTATATTTTATGATAAGTGTAGATATATTATACATCTGTATAATTTATTTTAATTCTTGTCTGTTGGAGGGTATTTCTGACATGCTTGTATCCCCGGTATGAACAAGGGAGAAGCTAGGGGTGACCTAGACCGACAGATACCAAAAATGCATGTGGACTATAGAAATCCTAAGCAAATAAGCCTAATTTTAGAAGAAATGCTAAAGGTGCCAGATTGACCTCAAGAACCATGGAAGGGTGGCATTTTGTGTTTTAAGAGTACCTGCCAAGTTTCGTCCTAATCTAATGCAAAGGCTTCAAATTAGAAAGGTTCAATTTTATGTTCTAAGAACCCCCAGATACCAATTTTATGCTCATTTAGATACTTCTGGACCATCCTAGGGCTAACTTACCCAAAATGGGTGGGTTTCACACTATTCACATGATGCCTCAATGAACCAGTTTTCATTTATAGAGACTGTGTCATTTAATTTTGGGATTGACTTGTAAATCTCACAACTCTCTCATCTGGGGGCCAATTGAGCCCAAATTTCAGTATGTGGTGGATCTCATCAAGCCCTACGTTTTGATATAAGATACGGCTCGAGTTGACACCCAAAATAAGAGAAATCATAGAGAGAAGATAAACCCAAAAACTCATATGTTGTAAAAATTTCAAAGAGAAATATACACCCATTCGAATGGCCATATCTCGAAGGCCCAACGTCGGATAGCATCAAATATGGGTCCATTGCGACCGTGATTCGAAGGGCTTCAATTTGACGTAAGATTTGTATGAGATTGAGGTCGGGAAAGGCACCCAATTTGAGTTCACAAGAAGGCACATTTTGCCATCGCTGCAATCCCATTTTCTGACGACTTTCAAAAATATAAAATTGATCAAACAAGTACCAAATCGAGGGGTTCTTGTTGCGAAATGATTATAACGACCTCCCATTCAATTTGTGATAAAGAAAGTGACCTTACATCTCTCTCTCTCTATCTTTGTCTCTATCTCTCTCTGTCTCTCTCTCTTGATATATATATATATATATATATATATATATATATGTATATCTTGCTCTCTCTATTATTCACATGCTTTCCCCACAAAATTAGGCCTCCCATCCATTTCGCCCTCGGTTTTTGGCTGTTGATCACCATCGACTTCCCATAGTTGATGTGAAAGCCCAAATCTCCGCGTAGTTATTCTTTGTGAGGCGTGAGACTGAACATTCTGAAGAATGAAGAACACTCCTTAGAAAAACATCGAAATACATTCAAATACGCATGCATAAAATATGCTCTTTGACTAATTGTATCAGCCAATTGATTCTTAGTGAAACCAACATCTTTCTTCCAAACATCTTTCTTCTTCTTAGGCTTCTTCTATGTCTTGATCTATTGTGATAACCATGCTTTATGTTTTGGGTCATCAATTTTCTTTGAAGGTTATAACTTCCGCTTCACCTTCTTTGTCTTAGGCTATTGATTGTTGGAATGCTTCCTGACCATCACTGGATGTTGTCTAACTAGGAAAAATCTTAAGAACCTGAGCACCATTGATCCTTTTCAATCTCTTACCAAGTAAATCCAAAGCCTCATCAAGCATGTTAGAAATGATTCCTTCCTCACTAACTTCATCCCCATCAATATCACTCGTCCCCCTATCGGTGCTACTAGTCCTTTGCCTTGGTCATCCGCTCCTTCCATTTTTACAATTTCTTTGACCCTTGGCTCGCCTTGCCTCGCCTCTTGTTTATGCTTTGATCCACACCGATCTCTGGAATGAGATATGACTAAGTTAAATTTGTGAAAGATAAAAAAAGTGGGATTGCTCGAATTATAGGCCCAAGAATGACACAAATATGTTAAGATATGATTCTTTCTTAGGTCCGCTGGCAGTGCTAAATTCCATATCGGTGTATTTTTCATTAAAAACTCATTTAAAACTTTAAAAACTAATAAATAATAAGAAAATTTAGAAAATAAACTACCTAGAGATAAAGATTTACTAAAATAGAATAAGGAAATGAGATTTACATCTCGAAACCCGGAACCCAAAGTTTCAGGCTTGGATCAATTCGCTCTTTTGATTTGCGCCACCATCTCCTTTTAGATGCCTATGCCTACTGAAATCAGTAGATCTAAGATACATTTTACCTAGATCTAAGTGTTTGAATACATTTTTCAGCACCTTGAGTCTTTGATGCGGAATAAAAGAGAAGCTGGTCAATAAAGCCCAGACATACAGTGGCATTCCTGATAGTCTCAGAATTACTCAGAATGAGTTAAAATCTTCCTAAGCACTCCAAAAGGCCACCTGCCAAGTTTTGTTGCAATCTGATATGTCTAAGGAAGTGCAAACAAAGAAACAATTTCGGAAAAATCAACCTCTAGCACCCTGAAACGGACCACGTAACTAAAACTCTACTTTTGGTATGTCAAATTGCAGTGGGACTACCGCCATTAGATCCGGCATGATCGAAAACTCCTAAGGGTCAAGTTTCTGCTTAAACGGACGTTTCAGGACAAACTTATGGGTGAAACATTAAAAAGGGGTAGGCCACACGCTATTCCCGTGCGGCCTCTCTGCACCAATCTCCATTAGAGGAGAATGGGTTGCACAGTCACGCACAACAACTTTGAAGACTTGTATCCTACTCGTCTTGAGTCAAATCACGCTCAAAGTTTGCAAGTGTGTTTTTCTCGTTAAGACGAGCTTTTCGATATGTTGCACGCCCCGTGACATTGCTCGAGTAGGGAGGAAAACTAGAGAGAAGTTGGCGATTCGTAAAGATAGCTGCAAAAAATCAGTAGCGACATACCTCACTTGAGCGGCCATATCACAAAGCTCATAAAACGAATCAACACGATACCAGTTGCATTGCGTGCATAAGGTAGAGGTTATGTTGGTTCGAACCTCGCACATGATGAATGGTCAGATTTCATGTGCGAAGCCGATAAGGTTGGTACAAATTCTGGCTGCCGAAATTCAAGATTTTGACTAAAAACCCAAGACAATGAAATCTTCGTTCGAACACGAAATCGATTTGTGTTTATTGCAATGCTATTGTAGCAGCATGCTCAGTGCGATTCAACGAAGAAATCAAAGAAAAACATCAAGAAACAAGCACACTATCGATCAGAAGTTTCGAAGATTCATACAAATTTCAAGTCGCGTGATCGTGGCCTAAAAACATGATCCATGACTCAAAGTTGATATCAAATCGATCGTCACGCCGAGCCCAACGAGAAAGTAATTATCTTTCGGCCAAACGGGCGTCGGAGCAACCCCGAATCATCTATGGAAGATCATGCACGTTCTAGGGCAGCAGCAGGAACTGTTTTGGAATTTCATGTATTGTTGGGCAGGGGGAAAACAATCATTTTACACCCATTTTTAAATTTTTATTTAAATTCAAATAAATTGTAATTATCATCAATTAGGCTAGATTTTAGGCATCCACCCATGTTTCAGCCCAATTCTATAAATACATGCTAAACCTAATTGTAAAAGGATCCCTCAGTTTTCAATTTGATGAATAAAATTTGAGAGTATTACATTGAGATTGTGGGCACGTCTTGGAGAGCGAGAGAGGAGAGAGAAGAAAAAGTTTGGTATGCTTCAATAAGGTAATTTTCTCTCTCCTCCTCTCTTTTATCTCTTTCTCTCTCCTCTCTTCTCTCTTTCTTTCTCTCTCCTCCTCTCTTCACTCTTTCTCTCTCCTCTTCTTTTGTCTCTCTTTCTCTTTCCTCCTTTATTCTCTCTCTTTCTCTCTCCTCTCTTCTCTCTCTTTCTCCCTCTTTTGCTTACTTTTTTCTCCTCTTCTTTCTTGATCTCTCCTCTTTTTCTTCTCTTTGTCTTTTTTTTATCACTAATCCTTCATCTCTCTCTTCTCTCCAGTCATGCATGACGGTGTCCATCGCTGGGCATGACATTCTCTTTCTTGTTTTAATCTCCTAGAACATACACAGTGAGTCGGGCCTTAACCCGAGTGGCGGGCGCGGCCTCTGTCCAAGTTCCCTTGTCTCCTTCCCTTTGTCATATGACGACGGAAGCCCATTGCCATCCGTGTCTTCTTCTTTTTTCTCTCTCATCTATCATGGACGGCAGAAGCTCATCATCGTCTATGTTTTCTTCCCTTTTCTCTCTCCTTGTCATGGACAGTGGAACCCCATCGCCATCCATGTTTTCCTCCCTTTCTGTTTCCTTTGTCATGGACGGTGGAACCTCATCGCCGTCCATGTTTTCCTCCCCTTTCTCTCTCATCTGTCAAGGATGACTGAACCACATCGCCGTCCATGTTTTCTTCTCTTTTCTCTCTCCACTGTCATGGACGGCAGGACTCATCGCCATCCATGTTTTCCTCTACTTTCTCTCTCATCTGTCATGGACGGTGGAACCTCATGATTGTCCATGTTTTCTTCTCTTTTCTCTCTCCTCTGTCATGGATGACAGAACCTCATCGTTGTCCATGTTTTCTTCTCCTCACTCTCTCATCTGTCATGGACGGTAGACCTCATCGTTGTCCATGTTTTCCTCTCCTTTCTCTCTCCCCTGTAATGGACGATGGAACCCCAATGCCACCCATGTTTTCTTCCTCTCTCTCTCTTCTGTCATGAACAGCGAAACCCCATCATCACCCATGTTTTTTTCTCCTTTCTCTCTCCTCTGTCATGGATGACAAAACCCCATCACCATCCATGTTTTCTTCCTTTCTCTATCCTCTGCCATAAATGGCCGAACCCCATCATCATCCATGTTTTCCCTCCCTTTCTCTCTCCTCTGTCATGGACGGTGGAACCCCATCGCCACCCATGCTTTCTTCTCTCTTCTCACTCCCTATCATGGGCAGTGGAACCTCATCACTGTCCATACTCCTATCTTTCCTCTCTCTCTCTCTCCTGTCATGGACGGTGGAACCCTATCGCCATCCATGCATCCCTCCCTTTCTCTTTCCCTTGTATGGATGGTGGAACCCCATCGCCATCCATGTTTCTCTTCCCTCGCCTCTCTCTTTCTCTCTCTTCCTTATCTCTCTTTCTTCCTTCTCTCTCCTTTCTCTCCTTTTTCACTTCTTTGCTTTTCTTCTTTCATCTCTCTTTTCCTTTCTTCTACGCTATTCTCTTTCTTTCTCTTTTTGTCTTCTCTCTTATCTCTCATTCTTTTCTATTCTCTTTTCTTTTCCTTCTCTCTTTCTCTCTCGTTTGACCAAGGGAGACTAAGACTAGCACTGTCATGGTAGTCCTGTCGTTGAATGGTATTGCTGTCGTGCCGATCTGAGTTACCATGCCCGTATTGCTGTCAAGATAGGCTAACCATTGTGTTAGGCTAGTTGGTAGTGGTCTTGTCATCGAGTAGTATTACCGTCATGCCGGTCTGAGTTACCGTGCTCGTCTTGCTACCGTGCCAGGTCAATATAGCTACTATGTTAGTCTAGCTACCTGGTTAAATTTCTCTTTCTCCTCTTCTCTTCCCTCTATTCTGTTTCTCTCTTCTCCTCTTATCACCCCAATCGTCATCTCATTCTTTCTCTTTATTCCTTGAATGCGCACTCCTGTGTGCCTTTGCCCAAAGACAAGGTTGGGTCCCTCGGCCCACTTGTCTTGTAAATTAATTGTGTGTATGATTGCAGAAATAGGAGAGTACAGGCCAAGGGAGGCGATTCCGAACTAGTTGTAGGACTGTGGGGCTTTCTGACGTGATCTAAGAGGGCACCCATGTGAGTCAGCCCGAGTGAGTCACGGACCCAGGTAAGGTGTATCCTGCCTCACATTAAATATCCTCTCTCATCGGTTGGTATTCATGTCCTTGTTTGTAACGAGCTTCGTGGTCTCAAGTCTTGGGTTTCCCTGAAACCAAAGACACGTGCCACCAGGTCATCCCGACCCGGAGGGCGAGATCGAGGCACTTAACCAGCTTGGCGACTCCACTGGGGACTTACTACCCCTTCATCGGATCATCCTGGTTTGACTAGTCTCTCCTTTGTTTTTTATTTTTCTACACACACATGGCTTATGGGTTTCTCAACCCATTTATCCAGATCGGGGATTTTCTCATCCCCGCATTCGTGAATGTTCCCCGAGAACAAGTTCCTCGAACTTTGTTCCCAACCTTTCTTCTAAGGAAAGACTCAGTGTCTAGCTCCCAGGTCTTAACTTGGATAAGTGTGAGAATGGACTTAAAGGTCCCTAATGCGTATGTCGGGGCAACGCCATCACTGCACCAACCCAAGTACATAGGAGATGACCCTCTCGTCCTTCCTCTCAGCACACACTACCGCACCCTGTAAGGGCCAGGCTCCCACCTGTTCTCTTACAAAAACATGCTCGCGGTTCGCAGCCTCCTAAGGCCAAACCACTAGTTCGAGCCCGGGTTGACCCCCAAGTCACTTGTGATCCTTCTTCAAGGGGCGCACATGCATCGCCTTCACAGACCGCTCCTCGCTCCCAACTCAAGCACCCTCATGAGTCGATACTTCCCCCACTTGCCCCTCGTCTTTCGGGCAAGCACCTCCAGCCCTGGTGCTCGAATTCCTTCCCCAAGGTTACCATCTTGAACCAGCCCTATCAGCTTGGTAATGCCTCTGGAGCCCATAAGAGCGCTCGAGGCAAAGACCTGATGCGAGATCAAGTCCTTCATCCTCCCTGGCCCAGGTTTCCCCTAGTACCTGTCCACACCCTTTGCTTCACCTAATGGAGATGACTCTCTCTTATGCAAGAAGGGCCGACCAGCCGCGATCTCGATTGCAGTTCTGACATGAGGTCCATCAAAGCCTCAAAGCCAAATGTGACAAGGGTCTACAAATCCTAACTAGGGAAGCAACCAAGATAGTTGGGGCACCCAACTTTGATGATCCTCTTCACCAGAACCCCTTCTACCCTCTTCAAATTTCGGAACCTGAAGAGGAGGTGCGAGTAGCTTGTACGATGGTCAGCGTCGTAGAAGATGACTTGACCACCCAGTAGCCATGATCCCAAGACCATCGAGAACCGGTCCTCATGCGATTGGCATACAAGACTCGAGTCCAGTCGTTGCATGCTGAGCCCTTGATCTGCCGCGTGACTCGCCAAACTCGGAAGCCTTCAAGCAAGGCTGACCGCCTTGAGGAACTGGTTAGCATTATGGTTGTGACTGAACCTAATGACAACTAGGAAGAATGTATGGACATGTTCGAGCAGATGGTGAGGGTGATGATGGAGAAGATTGATTGCATGGAAAGCACGCTGTCCTCAATCAATGTATCCCATCATGAGGTCGACTCACATCACTCAGGTGATGCAGCTCCAAGGCAGCCTCCTCCTCCTGCCTCACAGAACAATTCCGTCCCTCACCCCTTCTCACAGGCAAACATCGACGCTATGGTAACACATAGCTTAAGAGCAGACAGATCCCAAGAATGCAAGGTATAACGCTTTACCAAAACCGTACCCCTCCTACATTGATCAGGTTTTGTTTCCCTCAGACTACAAGAAAGGGAAGCTTCCTCTGTTCGATGGCACAACATCCCCATACTAGCATATCACCCATTTCCAAGTGACATGTCGAGAGACAACGGCTGATGGGAGACTCCTTCTTCATTAGTTTGTTGAAACCCTTGATGGCCTGGTTATTCAATGGAATGCTCGGCTTCCCCCGAATTCAGTACAAACTTAGGAGGAAATGGAGAAACTGTTCCACCAATACTTCTATGAGGTTGAGAGAGAGGTCCAAACCATCGAACTTCTCACCTTGATTCAGAAACCAGATGAACCTGTGGATTAATTCATAGCAAGATGGAGGGATTTGATTGCTCTCCATCCTAATCCCATGCCTGAGAAGGAAGCAGTTCAAACCTATGTGGGAAACATGCGACCTGAGATTGCTCTACATGTTGAGGCCTCCAATCCAACCTCCATGTCACAGTTGATCTCTATGTCGGTTAGCATTGAAAGCCTGTCCGGCCACCATGGCGGGTCACAATAATAGTTTGCAAGCTTAGGAATCTAACGGGGCAATAGTAGCTCTCGAACCAATGCCCGGGGAAACCAACAGAAATGAGTAATCAGTGCAACTGTCACTGTCAATCATCAAAAGAAGGCTCTCTCTCAAACTTTGGACCTCTCCCAAGGGGTACGCACAACAAAAGCGCCTCAGGCATGCAAACAACAACAATCATACAACCGAGTAACCCTACATGCGAATCTTAATCGAGATGATTATTAGACTAGGCATAAGAATAAAGTCTACCCTTTTGAAAAGGAATGGGTTCCCACATTACTCTGGCTATTTCTAGAACAAAATATGATTGAGCTGCCTGAGAGCAAGTTTCCTGATCAAGCTGGACTCGACACTCATGCAAGTTATTGTGCTTATCATCGGAGAATAAACCACCCTACAGAGGAATCCTACACGCTAAAAGATATTATCGAAGCCCTGATCCAGAAGGGTCTGATAAGGCTCGAAGAGCTAAAGAAAGCATTTGGAGCAGCAGAAACTTCCCACGCAGTGACAGTCAAAGAGCAAGCCGAAGTGCCCTACCTCCTTTGTGCCTTGTTCGTCATGATGCTTCAAGAAGGCCTCATCACACCAAAGTTGGCAAGGCAACGCCGACGCCTTGCTCAGGAAACTGAGAACCACTGGTGCCCATACCATCAGTTATGGGTCCACGACCTAAGCGAGTGCTCCAGTTTCCATGACATAATCGCAAAGAAAATACAGGGATGCCAAGAAGATTGTAACGTTCTAGAAGGAGACCCCCAAGTCACTGCTCCATCGGTGTGAGAGGGCTCCCAACACAAGACCCAGGTAATGATGATTCAGATCTTGCTAACCATGGATAGTCCACCATGGGCGAAGCAGAATCCAATCCTTAAAGCGAGAAGCAGTTCGTCAAGCTAGGGCTGTTCACAAACCTAGCGATACGAATCAAGCACTTCCAATGAAACTAGGAGAAGACGGGCTCCAAGGGCTGCCCGCTGGAGAAACAAGATTCCTCAACCACCCGTTGAGCAAGAATTTCTCAGACCTCTTCCTCTATCAACCTTATAGGACTTCATCCATGATGCAATCATCCTTCCTTTCTCATCTCATCAAGAGAATGTCCCTGAGCCATCTTTTACTTGGAGCATGTCCAATGAGGGTGACAACATTAAATGCACCCACCAACGGTCTAGGCAGGGGAAAGACCTAAAATACTTTCTGTACGCGTCCAACTTTGGTGATGACGTAAGAAGCCGCCCAAATCAGTCCAATGAGGAAAATGACCTTAAAAGTCCCTCACCTACTAACCCCTCTTCTTCTTCTTCTTCTTCTTCCTCTTCTACGTCTCTGACAGGTACAACCCGAGAATGTCCAGACTTCAAGGCTCTTGATAGAGAGGAACCAATTTAAGCAGGATGCACCAGCGGCGGTTGAGAAAGACGCTAGCCTAGGCGGCTAGATTCTTAACAGTTGTAGCTTGAGCCAGGTCAAAGCCATCCTCTTCCACTGGAAAGCACAAGAAGTCAAAGACGAAGAAACCTTAGTGGCCTCCTGAGCCCTACTTTGAGAAGAGGCTGAGAGAATCAAGAGGGCAGAGCTTCTATTTTCAGGAAGTCTGTCACATAGTGCCAATCTTAGAAGCATCACCCAACACAGGGAAAATGAGCCTGAGGTCAGGGAAAACGCTGCAACCTCCACCTCAGAAGCCAGACATCTTAAAGTTTCCTGGTCCACCACTCCTTCTTTTCCCTAATACCCCAAACAATCAACCCATCCTCAAGCTCTCTGGGCTCCTACTTCGCCCTAATACCCCGGACAATCCACCCATTCTCCAAGTTCCTGGGATGCCTCTAGTCCCATATACTCAACCACCTCTCTGGATAAATTGGCTTATCTTGAGGTTAGTCCTTCTGTTGGAAAACAAGATGAGGATGTAAGAACCATGTTCCATAGCGAGGCCTGAATAGAAGAAGAAATGATAGGAGTATGGGTTTCTTCAGTAGAGGTTAACGAGAAGTCTTCCGAAGCCAATGATGAAGAGTTTCTAGAGGCCTAAGAAGAATGGGAAGAAGGAGGTCAAACCACAGCTGATGAGCTCGAGGAAATAAATCTAGGAGATAAAGCTAACCTCAAGCCCACTTTAATCTCGGCAAATATATCATCAAAAGAGAAAGAGAATTTTACAGCCTTCTTGCTAGCAAACCAAGACGTTTAGATCCACAAGTCGCAGTCCACCGTTTTGGCATCGATCCATCCATCAAACCTGTCAAGCAGAAATCAAGGAGGTCCCAGTCATGAAGAAGAACGACCAAATTAGGGTCTGTATTGACTTACGCGACCTGAATACCACTTGCCCAAAGGATGACTTCCTGTTGCCATTTACAAAGATGCTCATTGATTCTACTGCTCATTGTCAGATCTTCTCCTTTAGGGACAGATACTCCGGGTATAATCAGATACGGATGGCACCAGAAGATGAGGAAGCCACCGCATTCTTGACTCCAAAAGGGGTCTTCTGCTACACAATGATGCCTTTCAGATTGAAAAATGCAGGTGCCACATATCAGAGAGCAATGACGACCATCTTCAAGGACATGATGCACAAAGAGGTGGAATGTTATGTGGATGACCTGGGGTTGAAGTCCGAAGAGAAACACACTCATATGAGAGACCTTGAAAAGGTGTTCGAACGGTTACGCCTTCATCAGCTAAAAATGAACCTGCTGAAATGTGCTTTGGTGTGTGGTTAGGTGCCTCGATCTCAACTCCTCGGATCTAGGTGATCGGGTGACACGTGTCTTGGGTTCGAAAGACCCGAGACCTGAGATCGCTCTTTCAAGAACCTTGTTCTAGAACAAGGGCAGGTATCCAACTAGTGAGAATTTTCGATGTAAAGTGGGGACCAACCTCACCTGGGTCCGTGACTTACTCGGGCAGACTCGCGTGGGCGCCCTCTTAGATCACAACAGAAAGCCCCCAAGCTGCTTCAGCTGGATCGAAATCACCTCCCTTGACCTACAATCTCTTTGTTTTCTGCACAACACTACTATGGTTAATTTGCAAGACAAGTAGGCCGAAAAGCCCACTCTTGTCTTAGGGCAACACACATTCGCATGGTTAAGAATGTGAGAAGTTAGGGTGATGAAGTGGAAGGTTTGAACGAGAGGAGAAAAGAAGAGGGTACTTGACAAGGGGACGAGGCTAGCATGATAGCTAGACCAGTGCAGGGACCGACCCAGAGTGGTAGCAAGACGGGAACGGTATTTTGGACCGGCGTGACAGAAATACTACTCGAAACCAAGATCGACATGACTGTCCTAATATGGTGTGGTAGTAAGATGGGCATGGTACTCGGGACCAGCACGACGACAATACTGCTCGACAGCCAGACCGCTATGGCAACACTAGACTGAGTCTACCCTCGGTAAAATGAGAATAGAATGAAGAAAATGCACGAGACGACAAAGATATGGCGTCCCGATGGCACTAAGCATCACCACGCATAATCATGGAGTAGCAGTGTCATGACCCATGGACGACGCTAGGCACTACTTCTCATGGCTAGAGGGCAAGCGGTGAACCACAAGCGCGACGCTAAGCATCGCCATTGGGCAACTCGAGAAGGCAGCACATCCCTACACGGGCGGCGATAGCCTTTTGTTAAGCACGCGACGATAGCCAATTGTGAGCGCGAGGTGACAGTTTTTGCCAAGGCACACGACGATAGGTGTGGGACGCAAGAAGAGCCTGCGAACGACGATAGACACCAAGTGCGCGAAGGAAGCTTGAGGATGGCGAAAGGCACCGAACGCACGAAGGAAGCTCACGAACGGTGATAGGCACCGAACACACGAAGGAAGCTCGCAGACGGCGATAAGCACCGGGTGCACGAAGAAAGCTCATGGATGGCTATAGGTGTTGCTACGTCCTCTCGCTGATGACTATAGGCATCGCCATTTGTGATAGGTGCGTAACAGGGGGATGCCCCTGCCGGTGGCAATAAGTTTCACTGTCCACATTCTTCACTGAGGCGTCGAGGCTACATATGCAGACGGCGATGAGTTACGTTGCCTGCAAGCCTCGCTGAGCGATAGGGATGAACTAACAGAAGGGGAAAGGAGCTCACGCATGTGTGCGACCTGTGAAACCACAAGAAGGGGAAAAAGAAGAAAAAGAGGCATGCATGGCACTGCCACTGCCGTGCGTCCGTGCATCCGTGCATGGTATCTAACGGAGGTTCAAATGAAGAAGAAGAAGAAGAAAGAAAAGAAGAGAGAGAAGATTTACCTTGAGCCTACGTGTATCAGTCCAAAATTATCTCTCTCCTTAGTCTCTCTCTCCAAATGTGATGTAACAATGACAAGGAATAGGAATTCTATTAAGTAAAAAGTCTCATTGATGAAGGGTTTCTTGCCTTGCGTACAATGATGGTACGTGGTGTATATAGAATTGTGTCCAAACATGGGTGAATTGATCAAAATTATACCTAATTACTGGAAATTAAAATTAAACTGAATTAAAAGAAATTAGAAAATAGGGTGCAAAATGACATATTTATCCCCTTCCTAACAAGTTTTGAAATTCCAAGACAGTCCCTGTATTGCCCTAAAATGTGCATGAATTTTCATTGATGATCAGAGGTCGTTCTGATACCCATTTGATCGAAAGTTGGTTTTTTTCTTATAGGGCTCGGCTTGGCGATCGATTTGATACCAACTTCGAGCCATGGATCATATTTTTAGGGCACAATCATGTGACTTGAAATTTGGATGAGTCTTGAAACTTTGGATCGATCGTATAATCGTTCCTTGATGTTTTTCTGTGATTTCTTTGCTGGAACACACTGAGCATGTCGTCATGATCGCGGGGCAACAAACACAGTTCAATTCCGTGCTCGGACAAAGATTTTGCAACTTTAAAGTTTTGGCCGAAATTTGGAATTCCATCGACAAAATTTGTAGTCACTTCATTGGGTTCGTGTATAGAATCCGATCGTTCATCGTGTACGAAATTTGGACTAGGGATAGCCTTAGGCTTACGTGCACGATGGAATTAGTTTCATGTCGATCTGGCTTCCGAGCAACGTGATTTGGCTGCTCGAGCGAGACACGATGATGCTGATTTTCTTGCAATTTTTTCATGGATCAGAAACTCTCTAGCTTTTCTTCACGGTCGGGCATCGTTGCGGGGCGTGCCACATATCAAAACGCTCGTCTTGATGAGACGAACATGTTTCATCAAGTTTAAGCACGATCCGATCTTGGACGAGGGAGATATAAGCATAGAAACTCACTGGTCGTGATTGCCCCTTTAATGGGGTTGAGTTGCAGTGTGGCCGCATGGGAATAGCGTGCGGCTCCTCCTGTTTCGCACTTTCACCTATAACTTCTTCTTGGGATGTTTGTTCATGTTGAAATTTGACTTCTGCGAGTTTTCAACCATGTCGGATCCAATAGTAGTGGTCTCACAGCAAATTGAGACACTGAAAAATATAGCTCTAGTTATAGGGTCCGTTTCAAGGTGCTAGAGGCTGATTCTGTCGAAACGGTTTCTCAGTTTGCACTGCCTTAGACATGTCAAAATGTTACGAAACATGGTAGGAGACTGTTGAGAATCCATATGAAGATCTTGACCAGTTATGGGGCTATTCTGAGACTGTCAAAATTTCCACTGTTTGTTAGGATTTATTGACTGAGGACCCATGATGATGAAAAATGTCTTCCATTAGCATGCCCCGTCGATTGTTGTGCTTCGAGAGAATAGAGAAGTACAATCATTCAGGAAATTTCCCCTGGCTAGCCACAAGACTACGTGAATGCTGAGGATATCCACCCAATGTTGTAACTAGCATGCTCAGACGTTTGGATGCAATGTACAGGTCCATGCGTGGAGAATTTAGAAAGATAAGAGAATGTTGAGAGATCCTATTGAACTCCTCACCCTCGAGGGACTATTTGTGATTCTGACAGCTTGAGGATTTTGTAGGGACCTCACTTGTCGGAATCGGGCCTATTTGGAGGCCAAGTGCTATGAACATTTGATTAGCATTGTTTGTTGCTACACCAGGTTTGCTTTTGATGATCAGGGTATCTCTATAGGTCCCATCCAGAGGGGTCCAGTAGGGGGCTTCTAAACTCTCTCGAAGATATGGGCTAGTTGGCTAGGAGGAATTTTGACAAGGCGGCCTCGTAGGCCCCATCCTGCAGGGTTCAATCGGGGGCTTTTTAGCAGCTGATCCTAAAAATCTGAGCTTGTCAGCTAAGGAAGATTTTAGGCGAGGTGATCTAATGGCGAGACATTACCCTAAAGTCTCTAGCAGGTTAGGCCCTAGCTTCGTCAGTTTCTTGCCTTCGTGGGGATCTATAGCATTTTGATGAGATCTTTTGGTCATTGTCCTCACCCTCAAGGACTCTTGTTGATTTTAAAGGTGAAACGTGGGAGATCTTATGAGGCTCTCACTCCCGGGTGAGCCACTTTGCATTGTGATTGGTTGCTGGCAATTGAGGATTTTGTGTAGACCTCGCCAGCCAAAATTATGATTGTTTAATAATTGCATGTTGGCTGAGGTTGTGGCATTGTGTCAACCTATTTTGTTAGTCCAAGCATCCTTTGCGGGTTTTCACTTGAACAGGAGAAATGACATCGTAAAGATGGTTTTCACCAACTTCTTTTGTTTTTGAGCTCTTTTAGGGTCATGCCTTCGAGACCTGTGCAAAGTCTTTTAATGTCATGTGGTCAGGACGGACACTATAGTTTAGAGTCATACAGCTGGACCATAGTGGTGATGAATGACAGTCTGTGGAGGCCATAGAGTGAGTATGGTGATGATTTTGACTCACTTTGTGGAGATAATACGAGGCTACTTATGAAAGATGGAAGATGTATGAAAGGTGGGTGAAAAATAGTGACCCACTAGCCGACGACGAGTATGGGTGGCAATATCGCTCGCTGTTTTGTGAGCATGGGTGAGACTCACTGAGGAATGATGAAATAGTGGTAGTGAAATGAATGGGTTCATTGGGGAAGCAATGAAGGTG
Source organism: Amborella trichopoda (assembly GCF_000471905.2). Next base: position 765,916 of record NW_006497279.1, read on the forward strand.
GTGCACGCACACGAATGGGTCGGTTAGGGAAAGCGTGGGTGAAAATTCACGTAAAAGGGGGTGCACATGTATGTGGGGGCAAATTTAAGGTCGTGCCTCCAGGACTTGTGCAAAACAGTTTAATGTCTTGCGATCTTGACATGAGCTATGGTTTAATGTCATATAGCTTGGACTGTGGTTATGCAGTTTAGAGTCATGCAACTAGGACTATGTAGTTTAAGATCATGCAACTAGACCTTTGCTATAGTTTAAGGGCATATAGTTTGGACCGTAGCTATGCAATTTAAAGTCATGCAGCTAGGACTAGGAAGTTTAAGGTCGTGCAACTAGACCTATGCTACAGTTTAAGCTCACATAGGTTAGACCATGATCCTGAGCCTTTTAATGTCATGCAGCTAGAACGTAGACTATGGTTTATGGTCATATAGTTCAGAACGTGACTATTCAGTTTAAAGTCATGCAACTAAGACTAGGCAGTTTAAGTCATGCAACTAGACTTCCATTACAGTTTAAGGTCATATAGTTGGACCATGACTATGCAGTTTAAACTCACGCAACGTGGACCACGACTTTGCAGTTTAATGTCATGCAACACGGAGCACGGCTATGCAGTTTAAGGTCATACAACATGGACCACGACTGTGCAGCTAAGGTCATGCAACATGGACTACAGATGTGCAGTTTAAGGTCATGCAGCATGGACCACGACTGTGCAGTTTGAGGTTATGCAACATGGACCACGACTATGCATTTTAAGGTCATGCAGCACGGACCACGACTGTGCAGTTTAAGGTCATGCAGTACATACCATTGTGTGGGTCGCCACGTAGGTGAAGCTGCATGGGGACTAAGTTTGTGGAGAGCAATCTGACTCCTTGGGGATAAAGATAGTTGAGGCTATACACAAGCAGAGAGATTTAGATGATGATGGTGGCCCTACAAGGAGTGGTAAGCGGAAGCGGACTTCACGAGGGATTAAGAGGGTAAGTGTGACTCCCTGGGGATGATGAGTAATGGTGTGCATGTAACTCTGCTGAGAATGACAGGTCAGAGTACAGATGCAACCCCACTGGGGGTAGTGGATCGCAATAGGGTGTGACTCCTATTGGGGTGTTGGTGTAAAACAGACCCACTGGGGATTGAAGGGGTACGCATGACTCCCTTTTTTTTTTCATACGCTTAACTCCACTAGGGATGTTGATGGAATACACCTGGTGAAGGGGTGCGTCCATTTCACAGTTTAAAATCATCCGTGAGGACTATTTGTCGCATTGTTTATCATTTTACTACAGGGATGTGCGTTACAGTTTTAAGGTCTTGTAGCTCGGACCATGGCTACATAGTTTAAAGTCATGTGGCTAAGACCATATAGTTTTAAGGTTGTGCAACTAGACATCCGCTACATTTTAGGGTCATATAGGTTGGACCATGCAGTTTAATATCGTGCAACTAGACCGTGGCAATGGTAAGGAAAAGTGACTCTCTTGAGAACCGAGCCATAACTGGAGACTTGACTCGTCAAGTGTGAGACTAGGGTGCAGGGAATGAACTTCATAGATATGCAGGACAAAGGTCCAGATGGGGGTACCGTGGCATGCACACGACACTAAGTTCTGGACGGCGCTCATGGCGTTAGGCCCTTGATGAAGGTCGCTCGATGTTAGCCACTTAGTGATGTGCATGGTGCTAAATCCTTGACAAAGTGTGGGACGATGGCCCTTGACGAAGCATGTGACGATGGCCCTTGACGAAGGCACATGACGATACCCCTTAATGAAGGCGCACTGCGATGGCCCTGAACGAAGGCGCATGATGATAGCCCTTGACGAAGGCACATGACGATAGCCCTCGACGAAGGCACGCGACGATAACCCTTGACAAAGCGCACGACAATGGCCCTTTCGGGTCTCGGGCTTGACCCGCCCTAGCCTGCTCTTATTGCCATCTGAAGATGAGGACTGCAACATCTTTTCAAACTTGTGAGGGGCAGTTTGTGGCACTATTGAGTATAAAAGGGGGAAAACCCCATTTCACTGTTTTACCGAAGGGTAAAACAGTTGAAGAAAATTTTTAGAGAGAGAGAGAGTTGGAGCTTCTGGCAGGAGACTTTCGGAGAGAATTTCCTAGCCGAAGTTTGCAGCAGAAAGGCCTTCAGGAGCTTTCCGGTGAGCTTGAGCAGGTTGCGAGTAGTTGCGATGTGATTGCAAACGATTTCGGAGAGATTTCTCAGAGCCTTAGCGAGATTTGCAGTGGTGCTCTGCTCGAGTTGTGGTGCTTTTCTGAGAGTCCGAGGCTGAAGGGGAGGTTGCAGAGAAGTTAGGGGAGTTGACGGTCCTCTGGTTATCGGAAGAAGAAGGAGGAGTAGCACTGGTGGGTTCACCAGAAAACTTAGTGGAATTTCAGTGAGTTTGTGGTGAACTGTTGAAGTGCGAAAATAGGGAGAAGGGAAATCTGCGGGGTCATAGGGAAACTTTCTGGGGATTCCAGTGGTTTTTTGGTAGTCTCGGCTCTCGGAAAGGGGGTTTTCGGTGAACAGGAGTGAGTTCCCGGTGAGGAGAGGAAGCGCCGATGAGAACCAGAGGCGTCACAGGCCTGAAACTGTCGGAAGACGTAGGGTTGTGAGATGGCAAACGGTCACATTTCGCAAGCACGGCGTCTGGCCAAGTCCCGATTATCAGGCGGCATACCCAAATTTCAAAGGATGTGGTACGCCGCACGTACGACAGGTGCGAACAGCTGGAGTGCAGGCAGCATCAAGTGTTTCACTTTGGCAGACGGTGATAACCCCTTGGTCGTGAGATGGCGATACTCCCTTTAATCATGAGGCGGTGATAGTTCTGCCTTTTGCACGCGGCAATACTATCTCGTTGGGCAGACAACGATAGTCTTGTCCTTGGCTGCGAGATGGCAATAGCTTGCCACGCTTATGCCTTGAGTGACTAGTCGGTGATACGCCCCCGTGAGCTAAATTTTTTGCGGCCGCTTAGTGTCCTTTGACAGTGAAGATTTTGATCTAATGGCTCAACCTTCAGGTGTTATTCTAGATGTGAAGAACCACCCGTGCGTAGGGAAGCTCCGGACCGATGAATTCATCGGTGAAAGCCTGATGAGAGGTGAGCCCATCTAGCTCACCGAGGCTTTATCTGAACCCAGGTGGCCTTTAAGAATCACCTTTGTTAGTGACCATGTCCAGTTGGTGATGAGGGAAGATAATGACGGCAAGGTGAGTGTAGAGGAAGGGGTTAGCCTCCTGCATTGCCTGCATCGATACATAGCCTCGAATGGGGATTTGTTGACTCCAGGTAAGAGGATGGTAAAAACCCCGAGCATGAAATGGTCTTTTGCTGGCGTGTCGATGCAAGGGGAGCACCAATATTAGAAGGGTTACTCCTTATCAACCATAAGAGTGCTCAACTGGTATAGGGACATTCTGAAGCGTGCTTCCCTACTGGTCACCATTCAGTGCTCAGCCTACTATTATGACTATTGCTCGAACACGGTCAAGGTGCTTTTGGAGACCTGGAGCCATGTTAGCAATACATGGCTGCTCAGTGTTGGGGAGGCAGGGATATCTCTGCTAGATTTGTATTTCATTGGTGGGCTACCGCTCATCGGTAATATGTAGGATGAGCTTGTGCCTTCGAACTCGATCATTGTTTGAGGGGAGAAAGTAGGGAAAGAAGCTTCACCGACTGGGCTTCAGGAGCTATTTAGAATTTACCAGCTGCTTTGGCCTGAGAACAAGAACAGACGTGTCTCCTTCACCAAGTGAGTGGCCTTTTTCTATGGGACTGTGATGATGAAGCCGATCCATCACCGATGAAAGGGGAGAAGGGGCCCCACCAGTTTTTGAGTTGTGGAAGGAGAATGAGCACATCTTGTTGGCCGGGAGTATGAACGATTGCTCTCTTCCTACGTGCGTGGCCGGGAGAATGAGCACATCTTGTGCAAGTTTGCTCTCCCTGGCAGAGCAGACATTATCCGTCCCGGTACTTTCTATGTGGCCTGTGGCATGACGAGAGGGCGAAATAAACCCTTGCACAGCCTGTCCTTTGCAGTATCTACTACGGCCTAGGAGCCGTGTCTAGGGGAAAAATTTATCAAGGCGATAAAGGAGGGTATGACATAGTGGATGGCGAAGCCTTCCCAGGGGACTTCAAGATGCCTTTCCCTGTTCATTATGTATATGGTTGGCTTGGGGCTTATTTCCCGGGCACCTACCTCCGATCGAAGAATTGGCGGAAACGATGTGCCTGTTTCTTCTGAGGATTGCTAGGAAGAGAGCAATCGTTCATACTCCCGGCCACGCACGTAGTTTGTTCTACAACGACCACATCCACATGAGGAGGCCCGCCTTCCTGGTAGGGAATCTCACAGACTGTGCCTTTATTGACGAGCTGGGCAAGAGCCTAGACGGTGCTCCTACTACTCATAAGGAGCTGATGTATATGCTGAGTGTCAGGGGCGGGGTTCTTCTATACCGTATTATCCACAGTTCGAAGCTCAAGGGGTATTTCCCTCATAGATTTGCTCGGCAGCACAAACTCGATCAAGGCTGCCCATTCTCTGTTTTCTTTGAGAAGCGGCATAGCAAGGCAGCTCGCTGGAAGAAGGACCAGTTGGGAACCCACCAAGGGACTTGGCTCCTAAGGCACATTCACATAGCTTGGGCAGTGTGCTTGGAGCTCACTGAGGTTAATAAGTATATGCTGCCATATTTCGGAAGAAGAGTGCGAGCGCCTGAAGGCCATGAACTCTGGTGGAGAATCATCAACAAGGGGTATTGAGATGTCAGTCACCCCTAGAAAGGGGAGAATTCCCACTAGAGTAAGGAGAGGAGGCAGAGGAAGATGACAAGGACTCCACTGCTAGGGGAGGTATTCACCCTACGATTTCCTTGGGACTGGCACAACCTTGGGCGGCCTTGCCAAATTGTTGTGGACAGGTCTTTACGCACCGGTTTCTTGATATGGAGAAGAAGACAGAAAGCATTTTTGACAATCTCTCCGCTATTTTCAAATGGAAAGAGGGCCGCAAGGTCCTAGGGTATGAAGGGCACCCAGTCCAAGATTTGAATGAGTTGACAGGGAGTGGCTCTCATAGCAAGCTGGCCACCAGTCCTCCAAATCAGGCACCTGAAAGGCCACTGCGTCTAAACAGATTAAAGGAAAGAAGAGAAAGTGGGCTACCCTAGCAGCTCCTTGCGCTCTGGCTAAGTTTGAAATGTAGAGGATGTAAGATCCCAGTGGTTCACGAGCCAGAAGACGGCTTGTCACCCTTGGCTTCTTTAGAGGGTTGCGTGTCTCATACTATTTCTGCATCACCCTCTGCTCTTGAATATTCGCCTTATCATTCACTTGAACCTTCTTCTGGCCCTTCAGAGGCTGTAGTTGGTGCCTCAGATCCAACTGCCCGAATCAAAATTGCTTCGGACCAGGAAGTGGCTGAATGGGAGGGCCCAGTCTTGATGGAGGTGAACAAGGCTGATGAGGCTGGCCTTGATGAGGCGGAGAAGGCGGAGAGGACCTCTGGAGCTCTGGAGGCTATTGTGCCAACCGAGGAAAGGGAAACCCCGGTAGATCTTGTGGTCATAGAAGAAGCTGGAGTTCTAGGGACTAAAGAGGGACCACCTAGGCAGTAGGAAGTTGCTCTCCCAGGTGATGTGGCTGTAGGAGATGCAGAGGCAGGACATCCTCGGGGGTCAGACTTTGCGGGCCTAAAGGCAACACCCCTGATTGTAGAGGAGGCTGGCCCTGTGGGGGAGCTTGTAGCTGAAGTGGTCGTCATGGAAGACAATGGCAAAGAAGGTGAGGGAGAAGATGTCGAACCTACTAAGGTGGAGATGGCAGTTCAAGAAGGGAGGGAGAAGGAACTGGCCCTGAAGAGGAGGCAATCATGGTGCAGCCTGACACTGAGGTAGCAGATCTAGGCGAGGAGGTCAGCCTTGCCCTGGTCGAGGCTGTGGAGCTTACAGAGGGTGAAGCTGCAACACCTGAGCTCAAGAGGGTCGAGCCCGAAGTGGTCATGACCGGGGATCTAAGCAAGAGAGTTATTGCTGAGGTACCAGGGCAGCCTGAGGTTGTCCCTAAAACAGGGGAGCTTGAGGCCTTGGCTGCAACTGGGGATCCTTCCGCTCTCGTCGCTCCAATTGTACTACTCAGGCCCACTTTCAGTGGGTTGTCAAGCGTAATTTTTTAGATGCTTCGAACGGGCCTCAGAAGCTGAAGGAGCTGTCTCTCGAAGAGCTTGGAACAATGATCCTCAGTTGAAGAGGATCGCCTTAGGGAAGGCACCCGAAGTCCTTCCTTACTTTGATAGCGTTGCCAATGAGCTGGAGGGATGGAGGGCAAAGGCCTTGTGCAAAGAAGCAACTGTGCAGCAGCGAGAGAGCTCACAGTTACAACCCTTTGGATGCTTTACATTTGCGCTACCGTGAACTGGTAAACAACCAATCGCAACAGATGGATGATGCAGTCTCCCGGAGATCAGATCTTGCTAAGGAGGCCATCAGCCGCCACTGCAAAGCGATGGCTCTAAGGGCGAAGATATTAGAGTTGACGCAGAAATTTGACAAACTGGAGAAGTAGACTGCAGCTTGGGAAGCGAAGGACAAGGTGCTTATTGATAACATTTTGGCCCTTGAGTATTCCTTGGGAGAAGTGATCACCTTGATGGAGCATGAGGCGGCGCTAGTGGCAGGGTTGAAGGGCGAAATCGAGCGAGCGAAGCTGTCGGCCGCAACATATAGGGGGAAGATCAATGAAGCAAATTATCGATTCTGACGATGACTTCTTTGCCTTTTTCCTTTCATTATTCCGTGTTCTTGTGAGAACAATGTCTATTTTCTTTTTGTAAAGAAAAGGAGCTTGTAATGCCCACTTGATTTATAAATGGAAAGTTCTTTTATCTTTTCTATATGCGACATGACTTTTGTTCTTTCTTCTCTTTTTTCATTGCTCTTGCCTGTCACCGTGTGAGATGAAAAAGGATATCCCACTCCTTGCTTCGTCTTTTGATCGCTTGTCGTGGCTTCAATGACCTTGAATGGAGGAGTAGCTACTTTCTCACCCCTTAGTATTTGATTGGACAGGGGTTCATAATTCATGAAACTTGGTAGGAAAATTTTGAGAGTCCTTATGAAGATCTTGGCCAGTTCTGGGGCTATTCTGAGACTGTCAGAATTTCCACTGTTTGTTAGGCTTTATTGACCGGGGACCCATGATGATGAAAAATGTCTTCCAACAGCGTGCGTTCAGAAAAGTTCTTGGGGTTCATTGTTTGACACCGAGGGCTGGAAGTTAAGCTAGTTAAGATCAAGGTCATCCAGGAAATGCCACCACCAACTACTCTGTGAGAGCTGCAGTCCCTTTAGGAGCAGCTGACTTATATCTGCGGGTTCATCTCTAACCTCTTACGTCAATGTAAGCCTTTTACGCACCTGTTGAAGAAAGATACCCCATTCATTTGGGATGAACCATGTCAAGCAGCCCTTGATGACATCAATCGATATTTACTCAATCCTCCAATTCTCTCTACACCGGCACTGGGAAAACCTCTCATCCTGTATGTGGCTGCCCTAGACGAGTTACTTGGGGCATTATTGGCACAGAACAATGACGAAGGAAAAGAGATCGCATTATACTATCTTAGCTGTAGGATGCAAGGAGCTGAGAAGAATTATCCCTCTATCGAGAAAATGTGTCGGGCGCGAATGTTCGAGTACAAAAGCTCTGCCACTACTTGCTTGGTCATGAAGTATAACTTATATCAAAAGTAGATATTGTAAAGTTTCTCATGACACGCTCATGCGTGTCGGGATGCCTTGCTAAGTGGGCATTATTACTGATGGAATTAGACATCACATAAGTACCACAAACGACCGTCTAGGGTCAAGCCCTGGCTGATTTTCTCGCAACACATCATGTACTGGCAGAATCTCCTTTATCGAAAAAGTATTCTATGTAGAGTTTGCTAACGTGTGGGAGATGTACTTCAATGGAGCCTTCCAATCTAATCGAGGAGGCATCGAAGTGGTATTCATGACTCCGAAAGGAGGGTTACTACCTCTATCCTTCTCTCTCACCGAAGCTGGTTCCCATAACGAGGCGAAATATCAGGCCCTTATAATTGGGTTGGAGATAGCCTTCTATTTAGACTTGGAACAACTCAAAATTTATGGCGACATGAGTTGGTGATATGACAACTTGAGGGAATCTATGACATGAGAAAAGACACTCTTAAGCCTTATCATGATACTGCAAAATCGTATATGGTTCAGCTTGATGATGTATCCTTGCGTCACATCCCCAAGAGGTTAAACTCGTAGGCCAATGCACTCACAAAACTCGGGGCTACAATTCAATTGTCCACCAGGGCCCACGCCTGTCTGGGTGGCAGAGTGGACACACATTAAACTAAGAACCGAGGTAGACACTGATGATGAGAGAAATCTCTTCGTCGAGTGCCCACCTTATCCATTTGGAGCACTTCTATCAGCCAAAGAAGTTATTAAGACTGAACATGAAATGGCACGGAGTCAAGGAGTCGAGGTTCAAAAATGAGAACGGAAGTTCTTCAACCCGATATGCGCAAAAGTCGAGCAGATATATGATTGGAGAGAACCCATCATTAATTTTATAAAGCACGGTAGACTTCCTAAAGATCGTGCTGAGCATAATAATGTGCGTCGGATGTCTACCAAGTACACCCTCCTTGAAGGAGGCCATCTCTTCAGGCTGTCTTTTGATGGTATTCTCCTCAGATGTGTAGACACATAAGAGGCAAATAAGGTGTTAGAAGAAGTACACTCAGGCATCTGTGGATTGCATCAGTCCGGCCCCAAGCTCTATGAATGGACATGCAGATTGGGTTACTATTAGCCTTCAATGATTGCTGACTCCTTAAAACTATGCCAAGAAGTGCCAGGTGTGCCAAATGCACTCGAGCCTCATTCATCAGCCTCTAGAGCCCTTACACCTTGCAATAGCATCATGGCCCTTCTCATAATGGGGTATGGACATTGTAGGGCCCATCGACCCTTCTTCGGCAATGGGTCATGTCTTTATTCTAACAGCAACAAATTATTTCTCCAAGTGGGCTGAAGCGGTCCCCCTTAATCAAGTTCGCGGGACAACGGTGGCCAATTTCGTGTGACATCACATCATATATCAGTTTGGAGTGCCTGACCAGATTATATCTGATAATGGCCCTTAGCTCAGAAGTCATCATATTGATCACTTGGTTAACCAGTTCGGTTTTGAGTGAAAGTACTCAACTATGTACCACCCTTGAGCCAACGGATTAACTGAGGATTTCAAAAAAACCCAGTGCAACGTTTTAGGGAAGTCGGTATCAAAGTCGAAGAGGAATTGACATGAGAAGCTTCCTGAAGCACTGTGGGTCTATCGCACTACCATGCAAAATGCCACCGATTCCACTCCTTATTCCCTGGTTTATGGGGGTGAAACAGTCTTGCCTCTTGATAAACTCCCCTCACTGCTTGTTACCATACATCAAGGACCGACCGAAGATGAGAGGGTCAAGCTTCATTATCAAGAATTAAATGCGCTTGATGAAACGAGGTTAGAAGCTCAATAGAACCTAGAGCTCAATCAGGGTAGTATGAAAAGGGCCTTTGAGAAGTCAGTCAAAGTTTGCTCATTCGCTTGTAGGGATCTGGTTTTAGCTGTCAAACGTCGATCGCTATGCATGGGCAGCACAAAGGGAAGTTTGGACCTAAATGGGAAGGTCCCTTCATAGCTAATAAAGTCTCGCCAAATGGGGCTTATATACTGGCATATCCTGATGGAGAAGAAGCAATGCCCCCCATTAATAGGCGATACTTGAAGAAGTACTACCCTTGATATGCTCTCAAAAGATTAAAGGTGCAATAGAAATAGAGTTCAGAATAAAAGAAAAGAAAAGGAAAAGGAAAAGAAGCAAGATGCCCAAGACAAAGTTTAACTTTTTTTATTGCACTAGAAAGAGTTACAAGCAAAAAATCCCATTATTAGGGAGGTTACAAATCTATCATGCAGTGTTGCTCTCGCAACAGAAGAAAAGAGAATAGCTGCATTGGAATGGCACCCTTGCATCTAAGGAAAAGAAGACGGTTGAACCCAAGCATCGATCTTGCATCCGAGGAAAAGGAAGCAGTTGACCCCCAGCATTGCTCTTGCATTTGAGGAAAAGAGGACGGTTACATGCCAAAAAGCCGCTCCCGTATCGGGATGGTAGAAGGGTTTTAGATCGAGTTTATCAGACATACAAATAAGACCCTTCTGGTAAGGAACTGGCCTATGATGGAGAGCACGCCCTCTTTACACTGAGCACGTTGCCACAGAACAACCTGGAGTTCACTGTTGTGATAAAGGACTTCGCTCTGACTTCCAACAGACTTCATAAGCCGGCCCTTACCATTGGACACCACCCTTGGCCTACCCGAGTCATCACTGTGCATGATCATCCCCACGCACAACTCAGCGCCGTGCATGATCATCACCACGCACGACTTAGCACTGTCTGTGACCAATGCTGCCCATGACAACACCGTCCGGGATCATCGCCGCGCATGACTCATAGCCGTGCAAAGCAATTACCGTGCACAACTCATCGCCGAGAATGACCACATTCGGGGTATGACTTGGCACCATCCATGAAACGATCGCCGAGTGGGTGTGGGGGCATGGCTATCACCACTCACGATGAGCTCCGTGTGTAACCTATCGCCATGTGTGTTGACCTATGACCGATCGGATGCCCTGTGACCCTTCATCTGCCCAACAACTATTCAATTCCTTGGAACCTTTCGGTCCCCGTGCCTCTTTGGGTAATTGTGCCCCTTCAAATACTGATGACCTTTAAACTCCTTGCAACCCTTCAATTCCCGCGACTGTTCAAATGCCTTGTGGCCCTTCACCTCCCAGTGACTGTTCGCTTCCAATGACTATTCACTCCTTGCGACTCTTGGTTTCTCGCTGGGAAACCTCTCCACTCACAGGAAACCCACTGGCGGACCTTTCCTGTTACTCCACACAATCAGAAAATCCCTGAAAGCTGACAGAAGTTCACCGGTAGCTTCCCTGTTGTAACTTGGACTCCTCTCCGCTTCTCTGGTACCCCAAAACTACCACCGAAATCCTTGCGTTGGCCAGCAGGATGCTTGCTTCCCTCAACTCCAGCAACAGTGAGCCGCGAAAATCTCCTATGTAACCCTACTGGTGTTCTCTCTGTTTAGCCGAAGCTTTCTCTTTCTTGCCAGAGTTCTTACCGGACTTACAGCAACCGCATATGAGCTCTGCGTTTTAGCCGGAGTCCCTTAGCCAGGAAGTCTCCCTCTCTCACCACTTGAAGCTTACTGTCGTTTTACCTTCAGTAAAATGGTGGAAAAAGGGGGTTTACCCCCTTATATAGACGACGTTTCCTTGCAGTACCCCTCAAAAACTGGGAACGCCAATCAGATCCTTGAAGGCCAAACGATAATGGGTCAGACCGAGTCGGGCACAGGTTCGATGCCAGAACAGAGGTTTACCGTCGCCCATGTAACACCAAGAGTCAAATGGGTCGGATCGGATCAAGAACAGACCTGAGGCCTGACCAGAGGTTTAACACTGCGCACACAACACCAAGAGTCAAGTGGACTAGGACCGGGTTGGGCTCAAGCCCGAGGCCCCAACACAGGTCATCGCTCGGTGTAACTTAAGACCAGCGTCGTCTGTGCAACTTGTGACCAATGCCGTCCGTGTAACTTGTGACCAGCGCCGTCTATGTAACCTGTGACTAGCACCGTCTATGTAATTTGTGCCCAGTGTCGCACGTGTATCGTATGTGTGATTGGTGCCTAGTGCCATTCAAGATCAGTGTTGTGTGTGTTACGCTCCCTGTGCTAACACCATGCATGTGCTACCACCCTGCGTGCCCTTGCCCTGTTACCACCGTGAGTGTTCTGCCAACATCCCCAGTAGGAGTTACACCTTTCCTGCAGCCCATCATCTCCAATGGAGTTAGGTGTATGCAAAAAAAAAAACTCATGCTTACCTCTTCAATCCCGAATGGGTTTGTTCCGCACCAAGTCATTATCCTCACTTAGACACTTTCCCATTTTTTCCCTAGGGAGTTGGGTTACCTTCCATAAGCCTCTTCTCTGTAGAGTCTTATCTTCCACCCTAAGGAGTCACACTTGCCACCTAATCCCTAGTGAAGTCTGCTTTCGTTCGCCATCCCACGTCGGGTCACTATTTAAGCCCTCTGCTTGTGTATGGCCTTAACCATCTTATTCCTAAGGAGTTGAATTACCATCCACAGACCCATTCCCCATGGACTTTCACCTATATGGAGAACCACACAATGGTTCGTGCTGTATGACCTTAAACTACACAGTCATGGTCTAGATGCACGACCCAAAACTGTACTATATGACCCCGAACAGTAGCGGAGGTCTAGTTGCACGACCTTAAACTGCATGGTCCTGGTTGCATGAATTTAAATTGCATAGCCACAGTCCAAGCTATATGACTATAAACCATAGTGTACGTTCTGGCCACATGACGTTAAAAGGCTTAGCACCATGGTTCAAACTATATGACCTTAAACTATAGCAGAGGTCTAGTTGCACGATCCTAAATTGCATGGTCATGGCCGCATGACTTTAAATTGCATAGCCATGGTCCAAGCTATATAACCTTAAACTATAGTGCATGTCCTGGTCACATGATGTTAAACTACATTGCTCAGGCCCCAGAGGCATGACCTTAAACACGCCCCCACATACGCGCATATGCCCCTTTACATGTGTCTTCACGCATGTCTTCCCTAACCAACCCATCCACGTGTGCACGCACCACCTTCATTAACTCCCCAGTAAATACATCTCCCTTCATTATCATTCATCATTCCCCTATGATTGTCACCGTGCTCACAAGACAGAGCGCCATCCCACCATCCATTCTCGCTGTAAGCAAGTGGGTCACCACTTTCCACCATCCATCATCTATACATCATCCATCTTTCATAGGTAACCTCGTGTCATCTCCCCATAGTAAGTCAAACCACCACCATACTCACTCCATGTCCTCCTCAGACCGTCATTCATAACCACCATGGTCCAACTGTATGACCTTAAACTATAGTACACGTCCTGATAACATGATGTTAAAAGGCTTCGCACAGGTCTCGAAGGCGTGACCCTAAACACGCCTTAACAAAAAAAAAAAAGAATAGCGGACATGGTGTATACTTGGACAAGGGAACACCATGAGTAAAAATGACGGACGAGCATGGTCACGAAACCATGAGTAAAAGAATTTCATAAAATAAAAACCAGAGCACGGTAAAACTCAAAAGGGCACTGTGAGTAAAAATGGAAAAATAAGGGTGGACATGGCCGAAAGTTCATGGGTAAAAGAGCGCAAAAGAAAAGAAAGTTGATGAAAACTGGTTCTACGGTGTTACTTCCCAAGTCCAAGTGAAAATCTGTAAAGGACGCTTGAACTAATAAGTAGGTTGATGCAGTACACGCCTCATAGACGGCTTCAACCAATATTCAAAAGAAAATCTTTGAAGTCAGAATACCATGATTCCAAGGCCCAAAAACATGAGCATCATGGAAATGTTTCGACAACCTGAGTCCATTCGCAAAAGGACTCAAAGGACAGAAGACTCGCCAAGAAGGCAAGGGGTGTCTCATGAAGAAGAGCACCACTCCCAAAAGGTCACTAACATACTCCAAGATGCTAGAGGAGCCCCAAGAAAGCTAAGTCAGCCAGACCTTAGACCTATTATGCAGCAACAGGATTGAGCCCCTACGGGTTGCCTTAGACGAAAGAGAGGTATCCTGATAGTTGAAACTACTGACAGTAAGTAGGGTTGTGCCCACAGCTGGTCACCTTGATAAACTGAGGTAACCTACCCGCCAAGAAAAATATGGTGCAAAATGCAGAAAGCTGCCAACAGAAGGCCCTTCAGCAAAACATTCAAAACAAACAACAAAACAAAGAAACCTAGACTAAATGGGAAAAATGCACTTACGCATGACACATGACCGTCAAACCGGCCTAATTTTAATCAACGAGGTCCATACAAAATCCTCAGCAGTCAGAATCACAAATAGTCCCTTGAGGGTGAGGCGTTCGATAGGATTCCTAAAAAAAGTCTCTTCTCCCCCAAAAGTCTCCATGGATGGACTTGTCCATTGCATCCAAATGTCTGAGCATCTTAGTTACAACATTACGTGGATATCTCCTCGACATTCAGGTCGTCCTATGGCTAGGAAGAAAAAAGTAATAAAGCCGAAATTTTTTTCTGAATGTTATCCTTATTGCTTTGTTCGAAGCACAACATTCGGTGGGGCAAGCTGTTTGAACACATTTTTCAGCACCTTGGGTCCCCTATGCAAAATAAAAGAGAAGCCGGTCAATAAAGCCTTTGACATACAGTGGAATTCCTGACAATCTCATAATTGATCCGAAAAGGCTTAAAATCTTCCTAAACACTCCAAAAGGCCACTTGCCAAGTTTCGTCGCAATCCGACATGTCTAAGGTAGTGTAGACAAAGAAACAATTTCAAAAAAATCAGCCTCTAGCACCCTGAAAAGGACCCCGTGACTACAACTCTATTTGGGTGCATCAAATCATTATGGGACCATTGCCATTGGATCCAGCACTCTCGAAAACCACTAGGGGTCAAGTTTTGGCTTAAACGGACGTTTCAAGCCAAAGTCATGGGTGAAACAATAAAAAGAGGTAGGCCGCACGCTATTCCCTTGCGGCCTTTCTTAACCAATCTCCACTAAAGGAGATTGGTTCACACAGTCACGAGAAACAACTTTGAAGATTCGTATCCCACTCATCTTGAATTGGATCACGCTCAAATTTTTCTAGTGCATTCGCCTCGTCAAGACGAGTGTTCGATATGTGGCACTCCCGGTAACAATACTCGAGCAGGGAGAAAAACTAGAGAGAAGTTTGTTTGAAGACATTTTTCAGCACCATGGGTCCCCGATGAGGAATAAAAGAGAGAAGCGAGAGAAGTCAGTCAATAAAGCCTAACAAACACTGAAAATTTCGACAGTCTTAGAATTGCCCCAAAATTGGTCAAGATTTTTATAAGGACTCCTAAAAGCCTTATGCTAAGTTTCATCACATTCCAAGATCTGTAAAGCAGTGGAGACTAGAAACATTTTTGGCAGAATCAGCCACTAGCACCTATAATTGGAACCCTACTCTCAGAGCATCAAATAGCCTTGCGACCACCACCATTGGATTCATTACGGTTGAAAAGCCACATGGGTCAAATTTCAGGTTAAACGGATACTCTAAGAAGAAGTTATGGGTAAAAGACTGAAATAGAAGGAGTCACACACTATTCCCGTGGGCCCATCCTTCAAGTAATCTCTATTAAAGGACAGTCACAAACAATTTCAGTTAAATCTCCTTCGTCTCGAGTTAGATCGTGCTCAAATTTTGTGAGCGGGTTCGTCTCAAGATGAGCGTTTCGATATGTGGCATGCTTCGTGACGACATCGAACAAGGAGAAAAGCAAGAGAGAAGTTGTTGATCCGTGAAGAAAGTTGCAGGAAAATCAGCAACAACAAGCCTCGCTTGAGCGGCCAAATCACAGGCGCTCGTGCATCGGATTGACACGAGACTGATTCCATCGTATGTGTAAGGTCTAGGGCTATCTCTGGTCCGAAACCCGTACATGATGAACGGTCGGATTTTGCACACGAAGCCAATAAAGTGACTGTATGTTTCGGCGCCGAAATTTCATATTCCGACCAAAACTCCAAATTTGTGAAATCTTTGTCTGGCAACGAAATCAAGCTGCGTTTGTTGCTACAAGATCATGACAGCATGCTCAGTGTGATCTAGTGAAGAAATCAGTGAAAAGCATCAAAAGATGAGCACATATTGATCTGAAGTTTTCAAGATTAATCCATACTTCAAGTCGCATGATCGTGGCTTAAAAACATGATCCATGGCTAGAAGTTGGTATCAAATTGATTGCCATGCCGAGCCCTACAAGAAGACAATCATCTTTGGGACAAACGGGCACCAGAGCATCCCGGGTCATCCATGAAAGATCATGCACGTTCTAGGGTAGCAACATGGACTGTTTTGAAATTCCATGAATTGTTAAGCAAGGGCAAGTCGTTTTGTACCGTATTTTCTTATTTCTTTTAATTCAAATAAACCTTAATTATCATCAAATAGGGTTAGTTTTGGGTGATCCACCCACGTTTTAGCCTTAGTCTATAAATAGACGCTACCTCTCATTGAGAACAGGCTGGAAAAATCATTTTAAAGGACCGCCCTTTCATTCTCTATGTTGAGCAATAAAATTGGAGATTATTCTTTAAATTCTTAAGTGCGTCAAAGAGAGAGTAGAGAGAAAGTTTAGAGCGATACCCCTCCAACCTTCAAGGTATTTTCTCTCTCTTCCCTTCTTCTTTCATTGGTTTTCTTTTCCTCTCTTCTTCTCTCTTCTTCTCTTTTGTCTTCATCTCCAGGCAAATTAATGGTTGTGTCGTGCGTGACTCTTTCTTTCTTCCTTCTCTTGTGACTTCGCAGGTCGTGCATAGTGATGGCAGTGTCTTCCACGAGCTGCTCTCTCTCTCTCTTCATTTGTTTCTTTTCTTCAACATGGCTCGCTCATGGCGATGTGTATCGCCGACTATCTTTCTTCCTCTTAAGGGTGGCAGACAGCGATACCTATTGCTGCCCGCTGGGGTCTCACCCATGCTTCGCATCCATCACAGACGACGATGCCTATCGCCGCCTACAAAGGGTCGCGGCGATGCGTAACGTTGTCCACAGGCTTTTCTTTCTCCCTGCGCCTATCGCAGACGGCGATGCCTATCACCACCAGTGAAGGGTCGCGGCGATGCGTGATGTCGTCCGTAGGTTTCTCTTGCGCCCTACGCCTATCGCAAACAATGATGCCTATCGCCGACTGTGAAGGGTCATGGCGATGCATAATGCTACTTAGGCGTCATGACACTGTTACTCCACAGCAGTGGACGACGATGACTAATGTCATCTAGGACCCCCTCTCTTCTTCGTCTCACGTCTTCTCTTCACTCTCTTCTCTTCACTTCTCTTCTCGCTTGACTAAAGGATAGACTCAATTTAGTACCATTATAGTAGTCTGGCTATCGAGCAGTATTACCATCATGCTAGTCCAGAGTACCATGTCTGTCTTGCTGCCACACCAGATTAGGACAGTCGTATCGACAGTGGTTTTGAGTAGTATTTTCGTCGTGCCGGTCTGAGTTACCGTGCCCATCTTGCTACCACTTTGAGTCAGTCACTGTACTTGTCCAGCTATCATGCTAGTCTCGTCCCCTTGTCGAGTCCTCTTCTCTTTTCTCCTCTTATTCATCACCCTAATTTCTCATCTTCTTTGCAATATGAATATGCATCGTCTTAAGACAAGGGTGGGTCCTTCAGCCCACTTGTCTTGCAAATTAACCATGTTAGTACTGTGCAAAAAACAAGGAGATTGCAGGTCAAGGGAGGCGAGTCTGAAGCAGTTAAAGCAATTGGGCGGCTTTCCATTGTGATCTAAGAGAGCGCCCATGTGAGTCTTCCCAAGTAAGTCACAGACCTAAGTGAGGTTGGTCCCCACCTCACATTCAAAATTCCTCTCTCACCAGTTGGGCACCTGCCCTTGTTCGGTGAATAAGGTTCCCGAGAGAGCGGTCTCAGGTCTTGGGTGTTTCGTACCTGAGACGCGTGTCACTCGATCACCTAGATCTGGGGAGGCGAGATCGAGGTATCCCACCAGTTTGGTGACTCAACTACGGACTTGCTACCCCTTTGTTGGTTCGCTCTTGCTTGATCGGCAACACCTTTTATTTTCTGCACTGCATTCCATGGCATCTGGGTTAGTCAACCCATTCATCCGAGTTGGGGATTTTTTCATCCCTGCACTCGTGACCGTCTCAGGGAAGAAAGCTTCTTAAGCCTCATTCCCTGCACTCCTTTTGAGTCAAGACTCACAATCCGGCTCCCAGGTTCTTTCCTGGATTGGTGCAAGAAGGGACCTGAAGGTCCCTAGCTCCCCACTTTCTAGTCCTGGTGGATCCTCTATGAAGGCCCTTCGCATGGGTAGCATGTTTGCTACCACCCACAGCAAGCACCCTGCTACTGACAAGTCCCTTACCAGTCACATTGCTGAGGTACGCTGAAAGGCTGCCCTGTCCGCTTTCGCAAAAGGCATGTAGGTTATCATTGCTCCTGAGGGTCGCTACAAGGCCACCCCCCATACTCCTTCACCACCCTGAACCTCTATGCCTAGAGGCTTGCCACACCGAGGAGGAGCCCTGGGGCCTCCACCTCTCGCACACTCCTAAAGGCTCGTGGTCCGTCCACTCGAGCCACACCTCAGAGCAACTTTCATGCTGCCTTGAGCTCGCATCCAAGGCTAGGCCTTCTCGGGCCAAACCCTGCACGTGCCATGCATCTGCATCCCATAGCTCGAGGCAGCATCAATTCTGCGCCAGCTCAAGCACACGGGGGTCGACCACTTCGTCCTCCCTTTCAACACACACGGCTTCACCCTGTGAGAGATGGGTTCTTACCCAGTCCCTCACAGGCACAAGCTCGTAAGTCTGGGCCTGCTAAGGTCGAACTAGCTGAATGAGCCCGGAATGACCCCAAAGTCACTCGGCTGCCTTCAAAGGGGAAAATGCACCAACTTCACAGCTGCCTCCCCGATCCCGACTCAGGCGGAGTCGCGAGCTAGTTCCTTCTTCCGTAAGACTTCCTTCATCGGGAAAACACCTAGAGACCTGGTACTTAAAGGTCTTCCCTAAGAGTACCATCTTGAGTCAGCCACCTCAGGTCAGCCATGCACCCGGACCTCACAAGGGAATTCGGGGCAAAGGCATGATGGCAGATAGAAGCCTACAACCTCCAAGGCAGCAGCCCAGATTGCCCTCTATCCTTGGACCTCACTCTCAGCTCCAGCTGATGGACACAGTCCTCGCATGCTCAAGAAAGATCGGGCAGTCCAAATATCAGGCTCAATTCTGGAGTGGAGTCTATTGCAGCCGCAAGATCAAGCTGAAGAGAGGCCTGCCGCTCCTGACTAGAAAGGCCCTTAAAGCAGTTGAGGTACCACTCTTGATGACCTCCTGCCTTGCAACCCCTTCTTCCCTCTTCAGATTTCAGAGCCTGAACAAGAGGTCCAAGAACATTGCTTGGTGGTTACTGTCACAAGAGAAGACCGAGCTGCCAAGAAGTCATGGTCCCAAGACCATCATGAACTAGTCCTCATACGGTTCGCGTACAAGACTTGAGTCCAGTCGGGGCATGCTGAGCCCCTGAAGACTGACTTGCTGTGTAAGACTCGCCAACCCCGGCAGTCCACTAATCCACCTGGCTCTGACCATTTAGAAGAGATGGTCAGCGTCATAATGATCAACGAGCTGGGTGACGCCTAAGAAGAGTGGATGAACAAGTTCGAGGTAATGATGCAATCCATTCTCAAAAGATGGATCACTTGGAGGCCTCCAAGTCCCCTGCTTCTCCTCCTCACCATGAGGTCAATTCCCAACCTGGAGAGGACACAACTTTTAGGCAAACTCCCCTATCGACCTCCCAAGACAGCTCTACTCCGTGCATTGTTTCAAAAGCCAATGTAGATGCGATGGTGACCCACAATCTCAAGACTAAGATCCAGGGCATGCAAGGGGCACCGCTTTACCAAAAGTCATACCCCTCGTATATTGACCAGGTGTCGTTTCCCCCAAACTATCAAAAGGGGAATTTCCCCCTATTCAATGATACTACATCCCTGCACCAGCATACTGCTCACATCCAAACGGCTTGTCGAGAGACGGTAATTGACGGGTGACTCCTTCTCCGTCAATTCGTCAAGACTCTAAAAGGGTCAGCCTTTCAGTGGTATGTTCGACTACCTTCGAGCTCGGTGCACACATGGTAGAAAATGGAGCAATTGATGTACCAACACTTCTATGAAGTCCAGAGAAACATGGAAACCATCGAACTCCTTACTCGGACTTAGGATCCTGGTGAGCCAGTCGATAAGTTCATCGGCGATGGAGAGAGTTGGCAACCTATCATGCCACTCTCATGACTGAAAGAGAAACAGTTCAGACCTGCATACGAAATATGTTGCTCGAGATTTCCCTGCATCTTGAGGCCTCCAATCCACCCTCCATGTCAGAGCTCATCTCTAAAGCGGTTCATATAGAAGGTCTGTCCAAGCACTATGCTGGATCTCACCAGCAACCATCCAATTCAAGAAACAGTTGGGGAATGGCAATTCTCGCTCTAATAATCGGGGCAACCAGAAAAAAGGGGTGATTAGCGCACCTGTCATCATGACTGACACCAAGAAAGCCGCCCCTCAAACCTTGGATCTCTCAAAAGGGGTAGTCACAACCAAGGTATAGACAGCACAACAGTCCTATAACAAGGTCTCGCCCCCTAAAAATATAAATCGAAGTGACTACTAGATCCAACACCAGAACAAGGTGTACCCTTTCGAGAAGGAGTGGGTTCCTGTGCTGCTTCGGTTATTACTGGAGAAATATATGATTCAGCTGCCGGAAGCTAAATCCCCAGAGCAGGCTAGACAGGAGACACATGAGAGATATTGTGCATATCACCGAAGAGTAGGCCACCCCACTCAAGAGTGTTATACCCTCAAAGACATTATCAAAGCCCTTATTAACAAGGGCCAGATAAAGCTCGAAGAGTTAAATAAAGCATTCGGGGCAACTGAGGCTTCCCACATAATAACAATTCAAGAGGATGACAAGGTACCCACTATCCTCCGTGCACTATTCTCCGTAATGCTCAAAGAAGGTCTCATCACGTCAAAGTTGACAAGGAAACCCAAGTTCCTGCTTTCAGGAACTGAGAACCTCTAGTGTCCATATCATCTGATACGAGGCCATGACCTGAGCGAATGCACTGGATTCCACAAGCTCTTGATAAAGATGATGCAGCAGCACCAAGAAGTTCATGGTAACCCAGAAGGCACTCTTAAGTCCCTGCGCCACCAGTGCAAGAAGACCTCTCGCCTCAAGCCTAAGGAAATGCCGAGCTAGATACTCTACAGGCCCTCTTCAAGGCGATGCTCCAATAGGGTCTCGTTACACCCAAGCCCGTCAGGCAACCTAGGCATCTTGCTCAAGGTACGTAAAATCTCTGGTGCCCATATCACCAGGTGTTGGGCCATGAGCTGTAGGAATGCTTTGGGTTCGAAGCTATAGTCGCGGAGAAAGTATAGAAGGGCCACATTGTTTGCACCGTTCACCCAGAACGCTTCCAAACTATGACTCCCATTAAAGTGGAAATCCCACTACAGGTCCCCTATGAGCCTACTCTAGACCCTTTAAAGCCCTCGATTTCTCAGCCTTGGGAAGTCTACTATGGCCGAAGTAGGCTCAAGTTCCTGAAGCATGAGGCAGTTCGCCAAGCCGGGGCTACTCATCAGCTTGATAAGACAGACCAAACACCTCCCAAGGGATCCAACTCTTCGAAGGAATCATATTCCTCAGCCACCAAATGAGGAAGAATTTCTTAGGCCCCTTCCTCTACTGCCAACCATACAGGATTTCATCCCAGGCGCAACTCGCCTTATCCCTTCATCCAATCTGGTGGACGTCCCTGAGTCATCAACTGCTCGGGACTTGTCCAACATAGGTGACGATGTTAAAAGCACCCCTCAGGGGTCAGAGCCGGGGCAAGACCTAAAATACCCCCTGCATATGTCCAATTATGGCAATGACGTAAAAAGCAGCCCAGAACACTCTAACTCCATTTATTCTTCTTCTGCTCCTTCTTCATTTATCTCTTTCATAGGTGTAGCTCGACAATGCCCAAACTTCGATGCACTAAACAAAGAGCTCGAAGGCACCAACATCAGCAGGTCGCATCGAAAGCACCTAAGAAAGATGTTGGCCTAGGCGGTTGGATTCTCGATAGTCGTTGATGCCCTCACTGCCCAAGCCAAGTCCGAGCCACCTTCGAAGTCCTATTCCCACGAGGCCTGTCACATCATCTCGGGGAAAATGCCGAGTGACCTCACTCATGATGCCATGGGCTTCACGTTCGATGTTGACCCTTTCATTCCCTGGTCCGGCCAGGGACCAGAATTCGTCTCCCACACTGGGACCCTCTTAGAAGCAAAAATGCCAAGATCATCGGTCTCTCCACTCGAGATTGATAGGAAGCATCCTGAATTCCCAGACGAAGTGTTGCAAGAAGCTCTTGAAGAGTGGGAAGAAGGTGGTCAGGCCACAAATGACAAGCTTGAAGAGATAAACTTAGGAGATGAGGCCGACCTTAAGCCAACTTTCATCTCAGAAAATATCCTAGAAGAGAAAGAAATTTATATTTCCCTCCTTCGAGCAAACCGGGATGTCTTCGCCTGGTATTATCATGAGATGCCTGGTCTAAACCCTCAAATCATTGTCCATCATCTCAGTATTGACCGGTCCATCAAACCAATAAGCAAAAATCAAGAAGGTTTAGACCCGACCTCGAAATGTAGATCGATGCTAAGGTGAACAAGCTCAGGAAAGCTGGATTCATACGTCAAGTCAAATACCCAAGATGGCTGGAAAATGTTGTCCCGATCAAGAAGAAAAATGGCCAAATCAGGGTCTGTATTGACTTTCGTGACTTGAAACACTGCCTGCCCCAAGGACAACTTCCCCTTACTGTTCACCAAGATGCTCGTTGATTCCAGGGCTCATTGCCAGATCTTCTCCTTCACAGATGGATATTCTGGTTATAATCAGATCAGGATGGGACCAGAGGATGAAGAGGCCACTGCATTGTTGACCCCAAAAGGTGTCTTTTGCTACACTGTGATGCCTTTCGGGTTAAAGAATGCCGGTGCCACGTACCGATGAACCATGACGACCATCTTCAAAGACATGATGCACAAGGAGGTTGAGTGCTATGTGGATGATTTGGTGGTGAAGTCTGAAACAAAGGACTCTTACACGAAGGACATTAAAAAGGTATTTGAGTAGCTGTGGCATCATCAACTCAAGATGAACCCCTTGAAATGTGCCTTCGGCATACACTCTGAAAAGTTCTTAGGATTCATTGTGAAGTATTGTGGGCTTGAGATTGAACTGGTCAAAATTTAGGCGATCCAGGACATGCCACCGCCTACAATCTTACATGAGCTTCGGTCTCTCGAAGGGTAGCTAACCTACATTAGAAGGTTCATATTGAACCTCTCGAGACGATGCAGGCCCTTTTCACACCTCCTGAAGAAAGACACTCCCTATTTTATATGGGATGAAGTGTGCCAAGATGCACTCGATGATATCAAGTAGTACTTGTTAAATCCTCTAGTACTCTCCACGCCGGTGTTAGGAAGGCCTCTCATCCTATAAATGACCGCTCTTGATGAGTCACTTGGGGCACTCCTATCACAGAACAATGACAAGGAGAAAGAAGCAACACTCTATTATCTCAGCCGCATGATGCAAGGTGCTGAGAAGAATTACTCTCCCATCGAAAAGATGTGCCTAGCCTTGATCTTTGTGGTACAGAAGCTCCGCCATTACTTACTCGGTCACGAAGTCAAGCTAATCTTAAAAGGTGGGCCCGGTCAAGTTCCTTATGACCCAGCCATGCTTGTCAGGATGCCTGGCCAAGTGGGCATTATTGCTAATGGAGTTTGGCATCACGTATGTACCATAAAAGGCTGTCAAAGGTAAGCCTTAGCAGATTTTTTCGTGGCTCATCCAGTCCCTTCAGAATTTCCCCTGTCAAGTGATCTTCCGGATGAAGACGTTTTCTGCACGGTACTGACTCGGACATGGGAGATGTACTTTGATGGAGCTTTTTAGTCTGAAAGAGGGGGTGCCGGAGTCGTGTTCCAGACTCTCGATGGTGGAATGATTCCTCTATCCTTCTCACTCGCAGAGGCATTTTCTCATAATGAGGCTGAATATCAAGCCCTCATAATCGGATTGGAGATCGCCCAGGAGCTAGACCTGGGCACCTGAACATCTTCGGCGACTCTGAGCTGGTCATCCGACAGCTTAAGGGGATTTATGACGTAAGGAAGGATACACTCAAGCCTTATCATGACACGGACAAATCTTATATGGCCCAGTTCAATGATTTCTCCCTAAGTCATATCCCTAGAAGGCTAAACTTGCAGGCCAATGCGCTTTCAATGCTCGGGGCCACCATTCAACTGTCCTCACCAGGGCCCACGCCTGTCTGGGTAACAGAATGGAGACATGTTGACTTGAGAACCAAAGTTGATGCAGATGATGAGAGAGATGTCTTCCCTGAATGCCCGCCTTATCCATTTGGAGTACTCCTTATAGCTAAGGATGTCATTAAGGCAGAACAGGAAATGTCCTGAGGTGAAGAATCCAAGGCTGAGAAGCAGGAGCCAGAATTCTTTGACCCGATATGTGCAGAGGTCTGACACGTGGAAGTTTGGAGGGAGCCTATCATGAACTTCATAAAGCATGGAAGGCTACCTGAGGATCGGGCGGAACACAATGGTATACGACAGATGTCTACAGAGTACACCTCGCTCGATGGAGATGTTCTCTTTCGCCGATCATTTAAGGAAATTCTCCTCGGATATGTCTATGCACAAGAAGCAAATAAAATGTTGGAAGAAGTGCACTCAAGTATCTGTGGGCTGCATCAATTTGGCCCTAAGCTCTACGAGGGCATACGAAGACTCGGGTATTATTGGCCTTCAGTGGTGGCTGATGCCCAAAACTATGCTAAAAGAAACCAGGTGCGCCAAATGCACTCAAGCCTCATTCATCAACCCTCAGATCCTCTCCATCCTACAGTGGCATCATGGCCCTTTTCCCAGTGGGGTATGGACATTGTAGGACACATTGACCCCCCATCTGCTTTGGGTCATGCCTTCATCCTAGCAGCGACAGATTACTTTTCCAAGTGGGCTGAAGTGGTCCCTCTCAAGCAGGTTCTAGGGACCACTGTGGCCAACTTTGACCATCACCACATCATATACTAGTTTGGGGTTCCAGACCGAATAATCTCTGATAATGGCCCTCAGTTCAGAAACCGTCACATTGATCACCTAGTTAACTAGTTCAGTTTTGAGTGAAAGTACTCGACCATGTACCACTCTCGAGCTAATGGTTTAGCTGAGGCGTTCAATAAAACCCTATGTGGGGTGCTCCAGAAGTCAGTTTCGAAGTCAAGGAAGAATTGGCATGAGAGGCTGGCGGAGGCTCTGTGGGCCTATCGTAGCACCACTTGGAATGTTACAAACTCTACTCCTTATTCCCTTGTTTATGGAGGTGAGGCAGCTTTACCCCTCAAAGTTCAAATACCCTCACTTCGTGTCGCTATACGTCAGGGACTGATTGAAGAAGAGAGCATCAAACTCCATTATTAGGAGTTGGATGCTCTTGATGAAAGGATGTTAAAGGCCCAACAAAACCTTGAACTCAATCAAGGGAGAATGAAGAGAACCTTTGACAAGTCTGTCAAGGTTCGCTTGTTCGCTCGTGGGAGCTAGTCTTAGCAGTCAAGGGACCAATTGTCATACATAGACGCTGCAAAGGAAAGTTCGAACCCAAGTAGGAATGTCCCTTCACAGTTAAAAAGGTCACACCAAATGGGGCTTATATAATGGAAAACTATGATGGAGAGGAGGCAATGCCTCCTATCAAAGGGTGATACGTAAAGCAGTGTTATCCCTAATGTGCTCTTAAAATGTAGTGCATGCAGTAAAAAAAAAGAAATGGAAAAGAAAAATAGCAACCCAACTCAAAAGAAATTCATTTCTTTTATTGCAAAAGCCCATTATAAGGGAGGTTATGGATATAGTATCAATAGTTCGGAGAAAAGAGGTTGTTCACGCTAAAGTATTGCTCTCGCTTCAGAGGAGGACCAACCATTTTCGAGTCAGCTTCAATTCATCTGACGAGGCATGACTGGAGAGGGAAGAAGTACCATGATAGAGTCTACTTCCTTGGCAAGGAACTGGCCTATGATGGACTTCTTTTCTCAAAATAACATGGACTTCACTGTTGTGCTGGTGGATTTGGCTTCCAACAGACCACAATGGCCCGGCCTTCTCATTTTCCATCACTTGTGACCCCCACAAGGAACCACAGTCCATGGTCATCGCCGCGCACAACTCAACACTGCAGGTGACCATCGTTGTGGGCGATCCAACGCGACGAACGACCATTACTGTGAGCGACATATTGTCGAGTGTGGCTATCGCCGCGCACAGCTTAACACCGCATGAAGGCAGTGTTGCATGCGACTTAATGCCACACATGCCTTTGTGAGGCCCCAGTTCCCACCGTTTCCAATTCCTAGGAGGCAATAGCTCTTGTGCCTCTTCGGTTTCCCCAATCGTCACCTCTCGGTGATGGTCAACCTTCTCACGAAAGTTTGCATCCCCTGCAACCCTTCGGGTTTTTGCTAAAAATTCTCATCCGTCCGCCGAGAACCCCCTTCTGACCCTGTTCTTTCCCCTTACCAACAGCCGAGAATACCGGGAAGTCACTGGAACCTTCATAGAAGCTCCCCTGTTACCTTGCGGGTTTCCTTCTCCCTTCTTCACACTCTTCTACTGACCAAAAAATCACTGAACTTCAGGCAGAACAACTGTTGTAGCTCCGGTCTGCCTGACAACAATTGTAAGGACATCGGGAAGTCACCGGAAAGCCCTGTGCAAGTGCTAACAGTCCCTGTCATCCTCC
This sequence comes from Amborella trichopoda, assembly GCF_000471905.2. The sequence goes on from NW_006497279.1 coordinate 792,630, forward strand.
CTGATGTCCCCGAGCCTCTGCAACCTGCTAGTGACTGCAAGACTGCCAGAAGTCCACTAAAGACTCCATGTGCACACTGAAAATAGTGTCGCAACCTGATGGCACCACTGTTTCTCTCACAGAAGCTTCAATGGCTACCATTCTTCACCGAAAAAGTCTCGGTAGATCCTTGCAAAACCACTGTTACCCTCTTTAGAAGCTGTGGTACTTTCAAAAAATATTCGCAAGTACTTTGCGAATACCTTCAAACTCACTGAAGTGTTGCCTGTGAAGTCTCTGCGCACTATGATTCTTGTCGGAAGCTCTTTTTTGGAGTTCTCTCTCGCTCTAAACCTCTCACACTGTTTTACCTAAGGTAAAAGAGTAAAATGGGGTTTTACCCCTTTTATAGGCGAGGGTTACATGAAGTGCCCCTCATAAGTTCGAAATGATGCTCCAATCCTCGTCTCCAAACGGTGATAAGTCCTGGTGGGAGCGAGTCAAGCCCGAGGCCCAAATGCGAGTCGCTGCTGCCTGTGCTTCATGAACCTGCTACCGCCTATGCCTTAACATCGTGCGATGTTAACACCGCGTGCTTTACTAAAGAGGCTATCGTGTTGCGCTTCATAAGAGGCTATCACTATGCGCTTCACAAGAGGCTATCGTCGTGCGCTTCACAAGAGGCTATCGTCGTGCTCTTCACAAGAAGCTGTCACCGTGCGCTTCACAATAAGCTGTCGTTGTGCGCTTCACAAGAAGCTATCGCCATGCGCTTCACAAGAGGCTATCGTCGTGCACTTCACAAGATTGAGAGGCATTCCCTCTAAGAATTGTGCAGGGTTTTCGGTGAGCATATCGTGTATATCTTCCTCATAGAGGTTGTATCCTACTTTCTACTTTCAAGAAACATAGTTCTTTCCATCGAACCTTTCTGATTTCAAAATTCGGTCATAAAACTCTTTGCGCCATATCTCTTGATTCAGTTTACAATATAAATAATAAAAATGAAAGGAGATGGCAGCAAGAAGTCCTAGCTCTGATACAATGAAAGTATGAGTATATAACCCAAGCAAGTGCATACCGATAAAGTTTTTTCTTTTTCTTTTTCTTTATTTCACCACTTGGATTGCATACAACTGTCCAAATATAATATATGAACCAAAAAAAAAAAAATTACAAAGAATGTAAATGACTCTCACTTACTTGCCATCAAAACAAAAACTCATTTATAACATGAATTCGAAAATTACATAACACTAGGAATAAAATCAAGAAAACATGAAATAAAGTAATTACACATATCTTGTCTCTTATTACCCCCAAGGACTTCGCACACCCCACACTGGGTCTCCTTCACCAATAGCGCATGAGATATTGGTCTAAACTCGTCTCATAACTTGGGAAGCCTAGAAAAAAATTACTTGAGAGCATGACATAGGATAATGATTGACTAAGGCTCAATACAAGATCAAAAGCTCAAAGCATATAGGCTTGGACGTGCCACTATTGTGGCTTGGGTGAGCCCTTAGGGTTCTAACTTCTAATCAAAATCGGAATCCTAAACTGAGATGAAAATGAAAGAGAGGGCGATAGAGAGAGATGTGTGCCTACCGTAGGGTTCAGAGAGAGAGGCTAGCAATAGGTGTAAAGAAAATGATCCCACAGAGTGTATATATAACATAGCGGCTAGGGTTTTAGGGTTTTGCCCATCTTGAAATTTGATCATGGAGATCTGTGGGGTGAAGAGATCTCATCCATTCATTCTTTAGATCAACCATCATAATTAAAAAAATAAAGTGGAATCATTATATCTCAGTTTTCACAACTCTATTCTCATTAAATATTGTATAGAGAAAATATTATCATTGTTTTTGCAAATCAATTTCAATTATTTCTCTTGAACAATCTTCCCCGGTTCATATCATTCGAATGATGGATCGAATTTTGATGATGCTTGAACCATCATAAATCTCTTGCGCTCTAATTCGACTTAGCTAGGCTTTAACAGTTTTGGGACAAGTCTAAGGGATCTAGATTCACTATGGTTCAATAGGCTTAGTGTGGTCCTTAGGACTTAGAACTAATGTTTATAAGAATTCCCCTAGCTAGAATTTACAGTGGGGTGTCTACAATTGTCTCTATTTGGAATTCACCTGGGATATTGGGTGAATGGCAAATAAGTAGATATCAGAGACAAATGGAAGAAATAAAGAGGGGTCACTTTTTCATATGACCAGTATCCTTTGAGAATGTGGTACACCAATGGATTTTTTATTTGTAAGGCATCAAACTAGAACTGAACTGCCTTTGAGGTAGTTATTTTCCATTGAGAGTATTTGACAATTGGTACACAAAGTAACACTCAACATGATCTATGCTATCTCTAAACTGCTTATTTTTTCTTATTAAGGTCATCACAGTGCTACCCAGAATGCTAGTATAGTCATCTTTGGCTTTAGACCTTTTTCTTTTTTAGCCTGAATGGGAACTTGAATTAGAAGATAAATGTTGTTGATGAAAATCTGGTTAATTGAATTTCTCTTCACCTTATGAGTAAAAAATCCAAAGACCACAGGTTCAGGCTGAGGTTTTAGGAACCTACGGCTTATTTTTTTCCTAAAAAATGGGTCTTCTTAAGGATTTCAGCCCATTCTTCAAGGCTTTCAAAGAAGGTGGAAACACGGTAACATCATGTACGGGGTTGTCCAACTCCTTCGTTTTGAAAAACTTTCTTAGAAGTTTTGAAAACTAAGAGATGATTCAAGCAAAACAGAACCAAGTACCTTGGCTTATAATTTTAACAAAGAAACTAAGATTTTTCAAATCACGACCACATAGGAGAAGTTTTTTTAAACGAGAAAATTTTCAAAAAATAGGCTGGTAAGCCTTGGCTCTTATGTCATTGACTCTTTTTGAAGTTTTAGATGATTGAGGTCCTTCAAGTTTGCCAGGATTGATGCCTTTCATATTACTTTGCTTTTGACACCATTCTGACTTAGGATGAGAAGTTGAGAAGAATAACTTTTGGATCGAAGACGCTTTGGAGAGACGGATAGCTTTTTTCTATTGCTCCAAGGTCCCTGAAGAAGATGAGAAGAAGAATTCTTGGATAAAAGGGGATTTGGAGAGATGAGAAGAAGAATTCCTAGATAAATCAGGCTTTGGGGAGATGGAGAAAAATTTCTATCGCTCCAAGGGCCCTTTCGGATGTTTAGCTTGGTGGGTTTTTTTTTTTTTTTCCAATTCTCAGGTTCCTTTCAAATTTCTAGCCCTGTGGATTTTTTTCCTTCTTTTACTTTTTTTTTTTCTTCTTTCTTTTTCTCACACCAATTACCCATATTATATTTTTTATGTCAATTGACAATTTATGTGAAAAACTCCTACACTTAATTGCATTAGGAACCTATTTTTTTGGTATAATGTTGGGGAAAACAAACCCCTACCTATTTGTTTTAGAAATAGTTAGTCGATAGGAATGGAATCCTAGACCAATAAAGGCTGTAGTCCTACCACCTTGATCTCAACCCCATTCCCACACATTAGGAAATTCTTTCATCTAAAGATACATTTACTAGATATAAGGCATACCAATCGAGCACTAAGGGTCCATTTACCACACCAAAGAGTGCAATGGACATATCTCCTATCTCTATTGCCTTTATTGGTGGGGCAGTACAGAGAGTTCTCTTTTACAAATTACTGAAAGGGAAAAGTTTTTATATTTTTACAGCAACATAGAAGATCTATACTTCCTCTATCATACAGCTGTTTAGTTTTGATCAAGAGAGTCACACACTGTTTGATCTTAGATCCAAAGTCTCAAAGTATTTTAATTTTAGTTTTTTTTATACAAATTGTATGGATATGAAATTTGGTACGTCCCATCTTCTCATTGGGGCGCATTTATAAAAAATATTAAAAATAAATTTTCAATAAAATATAATGACCAAAATATCTCTTACAATTTTTAAGGGTATTTTGGTTATTTTATTTTATTAAAAATATTTGTTTTTATATTTTTTGTTAGAGCGAGTTTAATATAGGATTAGACTTGTAAAATTTGGTGTCAAAATATTTTATATAAAAATAATAAAAAATAAAATTGTATGGAGACGTGACATAGTGATTAGGACAATCTTAACCCTCCATTCAGAATGGCGGGTTGAATAAAAGGCAATCTTAGCCCTCCATTGAGAATGGACGGTTGGATAAGGGGAAGTGTATGAGTTTTATGTTGCAGGGGAAGCATTGGAAGCTTGCCCTTCACAAAATTTTCCGTCTAATGTGAACACTAACCCTGTCAGAAATTAGTAAAAATTTCCGTCCACCCTGCACCCAAAACGGACCCGCTCTCTAAGGAATTAGGGGGAATCTCTCACTCTCGGTCTAAGCAATCAGTGGAAAATGCTCTTTCTCTAATAGAGGCGACTGGGGCAACTACTATCTCTATTCTGGGGTATGATCATTTCTTTTTCCTTTGAAGATTCTTACTATATGATTTTTCCTATTAGTGAGAATCTAGGATTTCTTGTGCTATTAGGGCACTTGATTCTTATGTTTCAATTGTGTGTGCTTATGAATCATGAATAGCTTTTTCTATTGTTAAATTTAATTAGGGTGTTTTATTCAGTGATATTGTTGAAATATGAGGCTTCTTATTGTTCTATATTTTTTTATTTCCATATTCAATTGAAGGATTTTTTTTTTTTATATTCTTTATTCCCATTTTCGATGAGTGATGGTTTGCAAGCTGAAGCTCTGATGTTTTGAGGTTAAAGTACAAAGGCCGGTGGTGTGGTTTGGGTTTCATAAATTTTGTGTCTACCATGATTATGTGGTTATTCCTTGGTGTGCACAATATGGCGTGGATTATATCCTCTTGGTGTTGTGATTTGGGGAATGGGTAAATGCAGGTTGCTATCTCGGTTTAATAGGAAGAAGTTCATGTTCTTGGATTCACCCAAGAAGATTATCAGTTCAGGTTTAGGATTATGTGTTGTAAAGTAATTTCCAATAGCATTGAATGGAACACTAAATTGTTCATTCATTTTTAGTAAAAGAAGATTTACATTTGTTCATCAATTTTATCTAATGTTTGAAAAATCCAGATTGGAACCGGACGGTCCAGATCGGCCCAATTTGGATCCAGTAAAATATTGGGATCCAGCCGGTTCCCCCCAGGAGTCTGCTAGTTCTCCCATGAATCAGCTAGTTTTGTCAAAGAACATACCCCACTTTTTTTTTTTTTCAATTTTTTAATGTCCAATTTGGAAGTCCGGATCGCCGATTCACTAAACTGGGATGGAGATCTGAAGGGATGATCCAGATCATCAATCCGTTTTTTAAGACCTTGAATTTATCATAAGACAGTATTTATCCTAAGTTAAAAAACCTCTTAACGGATGATCAATTTCATCATATGACAAAAGGAGCATTCATTTTTATCTAGAGAATACCTGTATTTGTTGATCAGATTTATCATTTGACAGATGGAGTATTCTTTTTAAGTTAGCGAACCTCTTGGTTTACTGATCAAACTTATCATAAGACCAATTGAGTAGTCATTTTAAGTTAGAGAACGTTTTTTTAGTGATCAATTTCATCCTAAAGCAAATGGAATATTCGGTTTTAGTGAGAGGTTTTCTTTTTTTATTGGTCAAAATTTATCATTAAACAAATGGAATTTACATTTAGGACATAAATGCAGGGATTGTCAATTATGGAAAGCCTGCCCCGAACACAAAAAAGGATTGAGTGGGTGCCAAATTGGGATGAGTTCTTCGCGGGCCTATTGGTTGACCAAGTTAACAAAGGTAAAAAAATTGAGAAGGGATTTAGTAAGGAATCTTGGTGTTACATGACCCACGAATTCAACAGGAAATTCTACCAAAATCTCAACAAAGACCAGCTAAAACATCGTCATGGGTACTTCAGGAAAGAGTACAATATGGTGAAGATGATCCTTGATCAGAGTGGTTTGGGATGAGACTAGGAAGATTGTGACAGCAGATGCTCATCTTTGGAATGAGTACATCTCGGTGAGTTGGATAATATGTAAATCCTTAAATATGATTAGCTGCTTCCAAGTTTCAAAAGACCAGTATTACCTATGGTGCTGTATAACATGATCCATATGATGGTCATAACACCATGATCATAAGATTATTACTATCCCGTCAATGTGGGTTAGAGGACAATTTATTAATTGAACTATATGTTCCAAAATTGGATGGGCAGTGATAAAGCATATGAATCATATGATATTGTCCCAATACCAAATATCAGAGGGGCTGATATTGGCAAAAATATCTTATGGGAGTGTGGAAAATGGAACAGGTGTACTATTTTATATTTGTGAGCACTTTTGTAGATGACAAATATATAACGGATCGAATGGAGTTCTAGGGCTTAAAATTGGTTTTTTCATTTGAAACATAATATGTCAACCTTTACGCTATTTTTTATTGGCAATATATTATAAACTGAACCAAAGTTATTTAAGCACCTTAACTGTTATCATATCTTAATTGGCTGGGCTGAAGTTGATATGTTTAGATATATCCGATGTGATGAAGGTTTTTCTGAACCTTGGTTGCTTCCAAGTATCTTACATATTATATGTGCAGGCGCACCCTGAGGCCAAACCATTTCAAAGAAGGATTTTGCCTCTCCATGAGTCACTGGGGATAATTTTTGGCAATCCAACAGCGGATGGTTCATGTATACTCTCAAGTCATAATGGAGAAGCCTCAAAAGAGGCCAATGATGTGATGTTGACCCTACAATCTCCAACTACATTTTCTGATTCACCAGATGTCTTGCATGAGGACTCTTTAGGTTCAAGAGATGATGAGAGTACACCAATTCAACCGAAACATCGCCGGTCTACAGAATCATTACGATTGTTCCATGGCAAAAGAACAAGAAAGGGTCCCGGTGAGATTATGGCTGAAGCCTTGCAAGAGATTGCAGCCAGCGCAAGGTATAGAGTGACTATGAGTGTGGCAAATGGAAGGAGGCATGATACAATGAAAGACAGAAAGAGCTTTGAGTGCGGGAAATGTGAGGAAGAATAAGCATGATATAATGAAGAGCATAATAGAAGAGCTGGAGACAATGGACGACTTGGATGATGATCTCTTCCTAGAAGCTTGTGAAAGGTTGAAGGATAAAAAAGATGCTTCTATATTTGTGGCACTCAAGGGTGAACGACGTTTGAAGTGGGTGAAAAAGATATGTGGTGCACTATAGCCTTTTGCGGTGTTCACACTGTGTGGACCTTATATACTGTTATTTTGGTTTCCTTGTAGTGTTTCAATTCTTTTTGTCTGGGTTAGTTGCAGTAGCAAACACCATATTACTTTTACATTCTCTTGATGGTGGCTTTCCCCACTTTTTCTTGTATATCCTTATGACAATTGGAAGAGGTTATCGTAATAGTGGATTGTTTTGTTTTGGGACTTTGGTTGGATTACTTTCTTGATGGATACTATGAGCACTCATATACGTAGAATTCCAAAGGGTGGCCCATGTGATTTCCCTACGCAAGATTTGGATGGGAGTAGCTAAAACAACTGCAAATAGCAATCTGATTGTTTGATTATTCATATTTTTTTGATAAGTTAACACAGACTTGATAGTAATCCCTACCTTTTAAGGCTTTCCAGGATTGGCGCTCTGCGCTTTCTAGTAATGCTTTTAGGGGAGCAATTCACCATTGATTTTTAAATCCGAGATTTTGGCCCTTTCAATTGTTTCGCATTCATCAAATCTTGGATTTTGGAAAATAATGGTTTCAATGAAATGAGGATTTCTGTGCATTTTTTCTTCTCCAAAATCCATCTGAAACTTGCTATTTTGAAAATCTTTGATTTCCTTTCAAGCTTGTATTCCCACCATTGGGGCCTATCCCCTTCACCTCTTTCCCTCCCAACACTGTCTCCATCTCTCTTCTCAAAGTTGAGCTTTCTCTTCTTCATTTCTCCCACTGTCAATACCCTGAAACAGACCAGACCAGCCTCTCTCTCTCTCTCTCTCTCACACACACACACACAAACACAAGCAGCAGAGCAATTGCAGCAAAGCATTCATTTTCCCTCCCTTCTGAAACCACGAAGCAATTACAACAATCACAAAGATGTTTCAGAGCAATTGCAGCAAATCCTTCTTTACCCCTGTTCTAAAACAGCAGAGCAATTACAAGAATTACAAAGCTATCACAGCAGGCTTGTATTCGTCACCACTTCGGGTACCTATTTTCAAGGTAATAGGATTTTTTGACATGCTGAATTTCATTGTACTATGGTTTTGAAATATTTACATGCTGAACTTCGCGGTAGCATGGTTTTGAAATATTTATTGGTACTAAGGGTTTACAGTTTCAAATTTTCAAATTGTCTGAACTGAACGTTTGTTTGTTTTGATTCAAAATTTGGGAATTTTTGTCTTTTGGATCAATTGATTGATAGATAGATAGATAGTAGAGAGAGAGAGAGCGAGAGAGAGAGAGAGAGTGTGAATGGTGCAATAATAGAGAGATAAATTTATGGCAAATCTCTTGCACTCTTATTGTGATTCGCTCAAGCCCAGGGTTTTTCCTACATGTGCTCGAGGTCTTCATTTGAAGAAGGAAAGTTATATTCCTTTTTAATTTTGTGAGTGAGGGACTCATTTGTGGTTCTTGGGAATCTTATCATTGAGTTTTTGTGGAATTAGAAGCTTTTATTTCTTGTTTTCTCACGTTGGCTTTCCTTGACCTAGTTCCTAGTGATTCTATGCTTGGTGGTTGTCAAGGCGGATACTATTCATTTGGTGAAGATCGATTTTTTTTGTCTGAAATTGTTTTAATTAGTTTCAGAGGCAGTGATTACAGTGGATAACATTCAGAAAGTGTTTGTGAGCTGGTGGACTTTGTATTTCATTCATGTACGGATTATGCACTTCTTAGCTTTTTGGAGGTTGCTATAATTTGGTTCTTCTTGCACGTCATCCTTTATTCCCTGTTATCTCAGCGTGCTAAATTGCACTTTTTAATCACTTCAGAAAATCTGAATACTTGATTGTCTAGTTTGATCTTGTTTCAATTCCTTTCCATCTGATTTTGTTTCAATCTTTGTGAATTTTCAGATGCATGAGCTTTCTTGATGCATGAGCATGACAAAGATTTTAAGCTTTTGGAAACCAGCAGAAGAACTAGTCCTATAAGCTTTTTCAGATGCATGGGTTTTTATAGTGTATAATGGGAAGATTATCATTATAACCCGACTGCTAGATGCTAAGAAAATAACCAAAGATTCTTATGTTTCTTGGCCACTCATTTCTTTTCATGTTTGTGTTTTTATTCTTATTGTAGAATTTATGGGCTGGCTTTTAATTAGTTTTCCACTGCTTGTGTATTTGTCGGGTATGAAATAGTCCCTTTTTTTTCTTTTTTGCCCGTATCTAATTTGGCATATAAATCATCATAAGTGATGGCCTGAGTCCATGCGCTATGATCACTAGTGATAGTTTAATAAGGACTCGTTATTTTCTAAACATTTGCTTTTGGAAAAAGTTTATATAAGGTTGCAACCTTATAATGCAGAGCTATGGATGCACCTAAAAAATCCATCGGAAAAAGATAGTTTTAATGTTGAAAAACCCTCTGATTGATCATCTTGACATCGAAAAATATGACCATGAAAAATAAAAAGATTTTCAGTCTACAAAATAGTATATTTTACAACATATTATCTACACCGTCTATTTTAAAAATTTTCATATGTTTAACCATTTTTTAAATTTAAAATTTTATAATTAGATATAAAAATAGATTTTGAGATAATCCTAAAAACATTTTACAATAAAATTATATACCACGATAAAATTTGAAGGTGCACCTTATCTCTAGAGCTACAGATGCATCCATCTGCCAGCTGCACCTTTTACTTTTGTCTCTATAGCTACGGTTGCATCCGTATGCCAGCTGCACCTTTTACTTTTAGCTTTGGTGTTAATATCTATCTATATATTATGAAGAAAATTATAAATACCCCTAAGATTGACTTTCTATGCAAGTTATGCCCAACCAAACTTTTATTCTCACTTTTTACTACAAAATAGGCTTTCTGAACAAATACCCCCTTCCCCAATCAAAAAAACTAAAAAAAGGTCTATACTGTGGAAATTGTAAAAATTTGCACTTATTTTTTGGTACAATATTTTTCTTCTTTTTATGTGCACTTATATTAGGAAGGTGTTTCATTACATATGTTACATTTTTTAGTAATACACAGCTTTAGAACTTTATAATTGGGGATATTGTTCACTTCTTCGATAAGCTTTGAAATACATCTTTTATGGGGGCTTAAAGCCCAAATATATAGAAATACAGTTTTTCATGTGGTATCAGAGCAATGTTATGCCTTGATCGATTTTTTTGTGACTCCATAAATTGGTTTTAAGAATTTGCAATCTCGCACAAATCTGGTATTATTTTTCGCGTTTTTTTTTTTCATAGCGCCAGTGATCTCTCTCTATGTCTTCCACATGCATTGTTTTCTAATTTCTCAAATCCTCGAATTAGGGTTTTTCTTTTGCTGAAATGTGTGTTCTCTTCATCTGGTTAAGGATTAGTGTCGGGCTTTGATCATTTTTAAACCATAAGCAAAATTGGTTTGTTCAAGGGTTTCTAGTTGAGAACATTGTCGGGTCCGTCTTTGGTTGGGGACTTGAATTTCTATAGTAGTTGAGGCAAATTCAAGGAGGAATTCATGTCTGGTTCATAATCTGTTTGATTTTGGTTCTATCCTTAATTTGGCATGTGTCCCTTTTGTTAATTCTCTCTCAATTGCCCTAGTTGATCTTGCCCGATCTTGCTTTCCCCTTGCAAGTTTCTGGTTTTGCAGCAAGTTTTTTTTTGGGTCGATCTATTAGTTTTTTGGCTGATTGTGGTGGTTTTTCTACCTAATTAACGATATTTTCTTTAGTTACTCGATCATGTCTGTTCTAAAAGTTTATTGATGTGCTGTTATGCGAGATTGCTCTGTTCAAGGCGTGGATTTCAGATGATCGCTAATTTGTAGTTCAAGCTTCTTTTGTTTCTGCTTTCTTTCTAAAGCCTGCCTTCAGTTGTCCAAACTCAAGTTGCTCTCTCTTAACTCATCTTGAGTTTGAGGAAGCGTGTGGAAATTATAGAAACCTACGCTTATTTTTGGGTACAATATTTTCATACCTTTTATGTGTACCTATATTTAGAAGGTGGTTCACTTATTGGATAAGCGATGAAATACATATTTCATGGCGGTATAAAGCCGAAATATATTATTGTAGACACCCTATATTATTGTAGACACCCAATTTTAATGTGGTTTCCTAAACCCTTAGCTAAGTACGTGTAGGTTATGTGAGTATATCCTCCCCAACGGATTTTCACCATATAAACCCTTTTTTCATGGTTATTTGAAAAAAAAAATGAGGGAGACCAAACTCTAGGAGAGAGCAGATAGAGATAAAAAATCTGAGAGACTAGAACCCTAGAGAAGAGAATAGATAGAGAGAAAGTCTGAGAGACCAGAACCCTAGGAAAGATAACATATAGAGATCAGAGAGAAAAAACCAGAGAGAGTTACAAGAGAGAAGAGAAAACCCTAAAAACTGCTTCAAGAGCCCGAGGAGAAAACCTAAGTCTAAGAAAACCTAGACCTAGGGTACAACCACCCTAGATCTACCCTTAGGGGCCGATTGGATACCTGAAAATATATTGTCCGTGAAATATATTACTGGCATAATACATTACTGCATAATACATTACTTGCAAATGGATTGTCACTGTTTGGGTAGTATTTAGATGCAAATTGCTTGCAAATGGATTGTCACTGTTTGTGTAGTATTTAGATGCAAATTGTTGCAAATGGATTGTCACTATCTGGGTAGTATTTAGATGCAAATTGCTTGCAAATGGATTGTCACTATCTGGGTAGTATTTAGATGCAAATTGCTTGCAAATGGATTGTCACTGTTTGGGTAGTATTTAGATGCAAATTGGGAAACATTTCTAGTGTTTGGTTATCTCTCAAAGAAATATGAGAAATCCATTACCAATCAAATACGAAAAATATGGTTATGTTTGGCTAATACGATTAGACTTTGTTTTCAACATGATAAGTCATTGGAATAACATTATTTTATTGTGATAAATCTTATTTTTATTTATTTTTTATAGAAGTCTTTCAAATGTCTCTCTATATATAATTTCAAATAAGCAATAAATTTATGATACCAAAATCAAAATCTTTATGGTATAAGTTAAAAAATGGGAAGAAGTTTTATTAGTAAACTAGAAGGTTTGGTAATTGCAGTATAAAACTTTGAAGTATTGGAGGAGATTAAAGAGGTATCTTATTTCAATTGAGCTTTTATTAATATCTTATGAGGATTATGTTGTGTGAAATTTTTTATTATGATTGTGTTGTGTAATTTCTCATCGATTATCAATTATTATTTTTATATGAGCTGACGGCTTCAACTGAGGGCTACAACTCACATTGCGGATAGAGGGATGTATAAGTTAAAACATGGAGAGGGCTACTCAAATTGAGGATAAAGGGATGTATAAGTTAAAAAATGGAAAGAAGTTTGATTAGTAAACTATAAGGTTTGGTAATTGCAATATAAAATTTTGAAGTATTGGAGGCAACTAAAGAGGTATCTTATTTCAATTGAGTTTTTACCAATCTCTAATGAGGATTATGTGGATTATGTTGTGTGAAATTTTTTATTATGATTGTGTTGTGTAATTTCTCATCGATTATCAATTATTATTTTTATATGAGCTGATAGCTTCAAATGAGGGCTACAACTCAAATTGGGGATAAAGGGATGTAGAATTTTTTTTATTATGAATACAATAGAAAACTGTCCCTCATCTAGTGCTACATCTAATCAAATCAATTTAGATTTCCCCTACTTTTACTTACCCATTATTAAAAATTTTTGTTTTTATATGAGAGTAAAATGAGGGCTACAATCCAAATTGGAGATAGAAGGATGTAAATTTTTTTTTTTTATATGAGAGTTAGATGAGGGTTAGAATCCAAATGGGGATAGAGGGATGTAGAAATTTGTTTATTATGATTGGAGTAGAAAATTGTTCCTCATTAAGTTTGTATACCTGTTCAAATCACTTTAGATTATCCTTTTCATATATCTAATTTTACTTTCTACTTACTTTAATGATTATACAATACAACATAGACTAGGGAAATATTTTTTTCTATTTACCTTAATAATTATACAATACAGCATAGACTAGGAAAATATTTTTTTTAAGTAGGATATGGCAATTTAGATTACCCTTTTCATATCTCTAATTTCACTTTCTACTTATCTTAATAATTATACAATACAACATAGAATAGGGAAATATTTTTTTTCTGTTTACCTTAATAATCATACAATACAGCATAGACTAGGGAAATATTTTTTTATGCAGTATAGGGCAGAGAAACGCACACCAAAGATTTCCAAAGATTACCCGTCAAGAGCGTAATGGATTTTTCACCCCTCATCGTGCGTAATAGATTTCATGATTTTTGGGAAGGAAATATGGGGTAATGAATGTCATATTTCCTTGTAATCTATTGTCACGTAATAGATTTTCAGGTATCCAAACCGCCCCTTCTGGGGCAACCACCCTTATTCAACCAGAGACTTTCTAGTGGACATCCGACTCAGAAAGACAAGAGAGTACCTGTTCTGATACGACAAGAGAGGACCTCTTCTGATGCGAGCGAGCCCCAGAAGGCTCGGGAGTCTTGGGCCATCTAGTCTGGTTTGGTATCGTTTCTTACTCTTTTATTATTTATTTTCTGCTTTTATTTCATTTTAATTAGATTATATTAGTTTTTATTGCTTTTTATTTCGTGTTTCATATTTGGATCAATGCTGGCGTTGCCACTGATCTGAGAATAGATCCGCTCGATTCTCTACGGATCTTGGCCCAGATCAGAATTCGATTTTCCACATTCTCTATCATCTTATTTCAAAATCAGTTTGTGGTATTCAGATCTGAGGGATCTTTTTATGAGGATCTCTTTGATTTTGCACTATAAACAGTTTGGTGCCCACTGTGAGCATTTCGAGCTAGATCCATAAACAAAAAATAAAAAAAATAAAAAATAAAATAAAAGCAGTCCCCTGATCTCCTTTTTTGGGTCTTTCTTTTAAAAAAAAAAAATTTACAAAAAGAAAAAAAAAAAAAAAAAAAATAAAAAAATAAAAACCTTTTTCATTGGAAAATATTTTTTTGTTACTTTTTTCCGTAGTATTTCCTTTCATTTCATTTATTTAGTATTATTTTAGTTTGTAAGTAGAAAAAAAAAAGGAAAAAAAAAAAGAGATCACTCATTGACTTTTGTGATAAGAGCATGTTTATGTTTATGTTTGTGATAACAGCATGTTTATGTTTATGTTTGTGATAACAGCATGTTTATGTTTATGTTTATATTTATGTGTCTGTTTCTTTTCTATTTCTAAAAGATTGTTTTGGGTGCTTATCTTTATTCAAAAAGGCTACTGAACTTCCTATTTTATTCTCTCTCCACCTACTCCAACTTGTTAAGGGCTTGGATCCGTTCAAAATAACTTTCTTGTGTTCAGAGAACTTGCCTGTTTTTGTTTCTGGCTATAAATTTTTAGATCTCAATGTTTTCTATTTTATTTTCATCTCCTTGAACTTTGTGAGTTTTAAACAGAGAGAAAGAGAGAGAAGGGCATAAATATCTGCTTTTGGGATTCTGACTTTAGTTTTCTTATTTTTTTGAGTTCATTGTTTTCTTTTCTTTCCTCATAAGGTTTCTAGTTTGTTTATTCATTTTCCTTTATCTTATTAAAGGAGGTAGAGTTTTTTATTAAGAGATAGAGCTTTAGTTTTGGAGTTATTACGTAGTTATCACTTTGAGTTAATTGTTAGGAGTCTATGTTGGTATTCACGTTCAAAACATTCTTTGGTCTCTTCTTTAATCTTTTTTTGATATTCATGGAATAATTTTTTCTTCTTTGGTATTTATGGGATAGTTTTTCATATCAATAATACGGGACTGTAAGTTAAGTGGGATGAGGTGTGTGAGTTGTTAAGAGGATTTTGGGGAACAGATAGAAATTATTCTTTGAGAGGAGATTTATGTAGATAGCAACAAATCTCTTCAGAGGAAATTTATGGAAGGGAGATTGAGAGAAAATAGAGAAAGGAGATTGATAGAAAATAGGAAGAAGAAATAGGGAAAAGAGATTGAGAGATAATAGGAAGAAAATATTGTGTGAGAGAGAGAGTTTTAGGGTATGGGAGAGGCAAAAAAAAAGAAATTAAAAAGCCACTAGTCTTTAAAAAAAAAAAAATTTATTTTAAGGCCATCTTGTTTTTTTTTTTTTTTTTAAAAAATTAAGGCCTTTCTCATATTTGAAAAAAAAAGGAAAGAAAAATACCTTTGCAATAAAAAAAAAACATAGAAAATAAAAAAATAAAAAATAAAAACTTCATAAGGTCTATTTGTTTAAAAACAAAAAAGAATGTTTTGTCTTTTTTAAGGTTATTCTATCTCAAAAAGAAAAGAAAAGAAAAAGAAAAACAGTGGGTGTTTGCAGCCATCTTTCTTATCCACAAAAAAGAGAGGGTATTTTTAGCTTTTTTTTTAAAAATAAAAAAATCACTTTCCTAAAGAAAAAGAATTTCAGCAAACGTT
>NW_006497279.1:823511-870890 GCF_000471905.2 Amborella trichopoda
AAAAAAAATAGTATTACGTTGTAAAATGGACTATTTCTGAGACTTAAAATCTTTTTATTTTTCTTGGATTTACATCTCGATGTCGAGATGATCAATCAAAGGGTTTTTAAATGTTGGAACCACCTTTTCCGATGGATTTTTGAGGGGCATTCGTAGTTCTACATTATAAGGTTGCATCCTTATATAAACGTTTTCCTTATAGGAAACATAGTGACTTTATAGAGTCAGAAAGAATCTAAATCCTTGAGTCTCCTAAGAAATAGATAGCAAAAATAGGAAGTACGAAAATATTTACCTTAAAAAAACTCCAAATTCATCTATTTTAAAATTTAAAATTTATTTATTTTTCAGATTTGTGGGAGTGGAGATTATCAATATTTAAATTTTATAAGCAAAATCCAATCTCGAATATGGATTTTGGAAGGTGACTACCCCGCTTTGCCTTGAAGAATAGACTGAGTTGGCTGACCCTAGGTACCAAAACTTAATCTATTGTTAGTTATTTAATTAATTTGGGAGCTGCCTCCTTCCTTCGCTTCTCTGTCATATCTATCTCAAACACACCACGATCTTAGAATGCAACGCATTCAAAGAAGCTTATAGCTATGGCCCATGGGTTAAGGTTGATTTGGGTACCCTAGAGGAATTCCAGTGCAACAAGCTTTCCAGGGTACAGGATCAAATTAAAGAGGAGGATCATGAACAGATTCTAGTCAAAATTATTACAACCCCCTAGGTTGGATTTTCTCCTTAATATCCTCGTTGAGAAGCCTATCTCACCTAGTACCCAACATATTTTTTTTTCTAGATTGAACTCCCCAACATACCTTTCTTTCTCACTTGGACACCCGGGGCACTTTTGAGCATTATTTTTAATGTAAATGCCCTTATTTCTCTCTTTTTCTCATTTTTTTCCCCTCTCTCTAGGCCGAAATTCCCATTCATATTCGTCTCCCCATCTAAGAATGTAAATACGTTAATTTCTCTGTCTAGAAACATAATGGGTTTGAGATCTACTTAGCGAGGAAAAAAATGGGAAAGAAAGAGAAAGAAACCAACATACCCATCCATACTTTTAGGGCGAGAAACCAACAAATCTCTTCATGCTTTTAGAGCGAGACCTTTACTTTTAGGGCGAGAAACCAACAAATCTCTTCATGCTTTTAGAGAGAGACCTTTAGAGAAAAAGAAAAAAAAACTATTCATATTTTTTGAGAGAGCTTTAGAGAAAGAATCCAACACACCCATTTATATTTTTAGAGAGGGAAAGAGATCCGTGAATAGAAATGGAAGGCATGCCTAAAGAGAGAAATAAAGGGTAAAGAGATAGAAATATAAATATAAATATTTCTCTTGACTATAGCATAAGTAATTAATAATAGCACTTTCATCATAAATATTGTCGAAAAATACCTTGGGGAAGGGCAAGTCAGAAAAAAGTATGTTGGGGTAATGGGTGAGAGAGACTTTTCAATTGAAAGTATTAAGAAAAGAACATCCAACTTATGGAGTTTTTGTAATTTTCCTAACCCAATGCATTGGGAGAGGGAAAGAGTACATACCATCAATGTGTCACCTATGTTGACCACAAATGCATCGGATCTGGGAGGCACTGACTACCATTTGTTGTCGGCATACACCTCGAGTCCTCCAACGTGATCTTGATGTAAAAGAGTCTTTGGGTCCGAATGTGGGCCGGTTCCAAGAGTGAGAATCGGTTCGTTGCATTGAGGATAATAGTTGCATCTCATGATCGACCTGTTGCAACCTTGGAACAGCTTGTGGAATGCAGTCCTCTGTAACCCTAAACTCAAGGCCAATAGTTCCATGATCTTCAAGGACAGCTCGTTCATAGCGTCTCCATATATCTGAAACACCAGCCTGCCATCAATCTAATTAATAATTAAAAGGTTCGGTGTTTGTGTGATTCGTTCGCACACTGTGTACTTTAAATCCTAGACTGTAAAATGAAGTGCCTATAGTATTGCACAACGTCTCAAGTTTAATATTGTCAAAAAGACAAAAAAAAAAAAAAATTTATATTAGTAGGAAAAAGAAATGCACATGTACAACATATACACGTTCATTGTATCGTTTTTTATATTTTTTGAGTAATTAAATGGAGTTGACGAGACTCTACTTGGGTTTTTGAAATCATTAGTGATTTTTGAATACGTTAGGTGAGAATGAAAGCCTAGACTTTAACTGGATCACACATACAACATTTTCTCAATATATTGTCAACAAGGGATGATGGAGAGGATCGATAACAACTCGAACTAGCAGGAAACTGCACCAAAATTTGTATACCTAGTTTGTGAGTGCATGTGCGTGTGTGGGAGAGATAAGGGGAGATTGCACTTACCCCGTTTGCTGGGATTTGGGACCCATTTTGTCGGAGAAGTAGTGAACGACATTATCAGGATGAAAGCCTATGTATTCAAAGGACAGAGTCTCCTTCCATGGAAGCTTAGACGAAAAGAGTTGAGCATGACCATTTGTGTACCCAGAGGTCTCGCCACGTGCCCTTCGAAACTGAAGTTTGTCCGCAGACGACCTAGCGAAGAAGGTCTCCGTGTGATAATGGGCGGCGTCAATAAGTTCCGGATGGATGCCATGGTTGATGACTTGGAAGAAGCCATGATCAGTGCAAGCTTCCCTCACTAGCTCAGCTGCAACTTGCGTGGCTGTGGTATCGCCATCGAGAAAGCCGTGAAAGTCTATGAGTGGCTGCTGCAATTCATGGGGCGGTGAGGGCCTCTCTTCTTGTGGCCACACAAACTGATTTGCTATGCACCCCTCTGGTTTCGAATCGAACAAACATTGCTGCTGTTCTGCAAATGCTTCGTCTTTTTTGAAAGGTAAGGAGAGGTTGGATAATGTCACAGTGGCATCCATATTTTTGAGGATGAGTGGGCCTGCCCTGTAAGCTTTACGAGATGGCAAAGACAACATAATTTATAGGGCGCGATTTCTATAAGGTTGCAACTTTAAACAATCCAATTAAGATACACCGTCAAATTTTATCATAACATATAATTTTGGTGTAATTTTTTTTTAGGATTATCTAAAAATCTATTTTTATACCTAATTATAAAACTTTAAACTCTAAAAATGGTTAAAAATTAGGTACATCTATAAACATATGAAAATCATGAAAATGGACGGTCTAGAAAATGTATTGCAAGATGCATTATTTCTGGGACTCAAATTTTTATTTATTATTTCATATTCACACATCTCGAAGTTAAGATGATCAATTGGAGGGCTTTTTAACATTAAAACAACTTTTTCGAATGGATTTTTGAGGTGCATTTGTAATTCTACATTTTAAGGTTGCATCCTTATATAAACTTTTTCCAAATATATATATATATATATGACTAGGTTTGTATGAGTCCCCCGACTCATACTATTATCATGTAGGCTCCCTTGAACACCCATTATTTGTGTCGATCTTGGATCCAAATTTGTAGTGGTACATGATCTACACTATGATGATCATAAATATAAAAAATAAATAAAAATGATAAAATAAATTTTTAAAACATTTTTATTACATTATTTTCCTATCCATTGGATATGAATCTTTAGTTGTGGATGTTCATCTTAAAGATGGATGTTTTTTATTGTGCGGGTTAGTGTGTCCGCTGACTCACAAAACACTCTTTCATATAAATATTTTTATGAAGAAGATAAGGAAAAACTGTGTTGGATTGGGGTTAAAAATAAAACAAAGAGGGACTGAGATTTGGGAAAGAAAGTGGAGAAAGCCAAAGCCGGCCCCATTGGAAGCGACGCCCTTTCAACCCATCCATCCGTCCTACCTAAATGAAGGAAAGAAAATTAAAATATGCTACCTGTACCGTTTCAAACAAATTGCTAAAAGCTCTCCAAACCTTAAGCCTCAAAATAGACATGAGATTGATTTTCTTCTTCTTTTTATTTCCCTTAATGTTGATTTTCTGTTAATTTTTTGGGAAATGGTTTTTCAAAACAACTCTACCATTTAGGGGGTGTTTGTTTTGTGGGAGAGGGGGCTAGCAAATGAAGAGATGATAAATTCAATTTGTTTTTACTTTATTTTGATTTTCAGATTTATTTGTTATAGGTCAGTTTTTAGGATTTTTATTTATTTTAGGAAAATAGGGGGTTGCATTTTTTATTTATGTCGGGAACATTTCTGCTTAGAAAACATGAAGAGTAGATAAATATGTTTTTTTAAGGAAGCTTGTCTCTTGTCTTTAGTTAGGGTTGTGAGTTAATAGAAAGTTATGCTTAAGATTAGTATGGGATGGATGAGAACATGGAAACATAAGGTTAGGTGTTTTAGGAAAGGAAGAGCATGTTCTTTGTTTAGAGAGGTTTATCTTTAGAGAGGACGTTTTTTTAGGAGGTGGTAGTAAATAAATGTGATGGAAGTCTCTTGTAGTGATTGGTTTTGATTTTAGTGAAGGACATATTTTAGAGCGATTTACGTACGTCCCCTAAAATAAATACTAAAATAAGATTTGCTCACCATTTACAGTCAACCTGCGCTATTTATTTTTTTTCCAAATTTGCGCCTCAGGATGCCATTTTTGGAGCGCATTTTAATTTAATTTTTGTATCATTTCTTTAGTAGGGTACTGCTCGAGTTTTAGGGCCAGTGCCTAACGGTATGAGGATGGAATCCTCGAGAAGTTCTGTTTTTTTTAAAAAATAGCGGTTCGAGGATGGGAACCTCGGACCACCCCCTCGACAAAGCAGAGTTCATATTTAAGGTGGTCCAAAGTTTGAAGCCTCGGACTATAACTTATTTTTTGAAAAACTTTGATCCGAGGTCAAAGTCGTCAAACCTTTATCCTTTTACTCATACCAAATGTGGTCCAAGGTCTGCAATGTCGGACCGAAGTTTTCGAAAAATAAGTTGTGGTTCGAGGATTTGGACCTCGGACCGAAGTTTTGTTTAATAAAATATGTTGCGGTTCGAAGCTTTGGACCTAAGACCACCCTAAATATGAAGTACATGATGGATGACAAAACAATTATTCATTAAAGAGGGATTCAAGGTAAGTTTTTGGCCCTTACGAGATTCTCCTATCCCTCAATTTTCAAGGACAAAAATGTCAAATTGTTATCTTTTAAAACTTTTGTGAAAGAAAAAGAGAAAGATTTAATTTATGCATTTGTAGCCAAAGAACAATAAGGAGAGGAGCACAATGTACCCGAGAAAGACCTACTTGATGAATTTGAGGATGTGACCCTGTATGAGTTACCAAAGGGTTCCAACGAGGGATATTCAACATCAAATTGACTTGGTACTAGGTGCAAGCCTCCCTAATTTACCCCACTACCGAATGAGTCCTGGTGAGCATCAAGAGCTTCAAAAGTCGGATGATGAGCTCCCTAGCAAGGGATTTATCGAAGAATGTTTAAGCCTTTTATTAGTTCCTACCTTGCTTAAACCAACGAAAGATGGGTCTTAGAAGATGCGCATAGATAATCGAGGCATCAACAAGATCACTGTCAAATATCCATTTCCAATTCCATGGCTTGATGATATGCTCCATGAGATAACTAGTCCAAATTTTTTCTCAAAAATAGATCTACATAGAAGATATCATTAAGTTTGAATCAGCCTAAAAGATGAGTGGAAGATGCCCTTCAAAATAAAAGATAGACTCTATGAGTGGTTGATAATGTCATTTGGGCTGTCGAACACTCCCCTCACATTTATGAGGCTAGTGGTACAAGTCATGCGCTCCTTTATGGGAGTATTTGTGGTGGTATATTTTGTTTATATCTTGAGTTATGGCAAGAATGATGAATCCCATAAAGAAGTCCTAAGAGCGGTCTTTCAATCCTTATAAGGAGCAAAGTTATATGTCAATTTGAAGAAGTGCGTACGGTCTTCTTAGGCTACATGGTATCGGCTGAAGAGATTCATGTAGATCAAGATAATGTTAAAGCCATTGTGGAGTGGCCAACGCCAAAATCTTTATCAAAACTAGAAAGTTTCCATGTGTTTGAAGACATTTTTTTTTAGAACATTGGGTCCTCGATGCAGAATAAAAGAGAAGCCAATCAGTAAAGCCCTGACTTACAGTGGATTTTTTAACAGTCCTAGAATTTCCCCAGAACGGGTGAAAATGTTCCTAAGTATTTCAAAAGGCCACCTGCCAAGTATTTCAAAAGGCCACCTGCAATCCGACATGTCTAAGGCAGCACAGACAAATAAACAGTTTCAGAAAAATCAGCTTCTAGCACCCTGAAATGAACCCCATAACTAGAACTCTATTTTTGGTACGTAAAATGGCCATGAGACCACTGCCATTGGGTCCGGCATGATCGAAAACTCCTAAGGGTCAATTTTCAGCTTAAATAGATGTTCTAGGATAAAGTTATGGGTAAAACATTAAAAAGAGGTAGGCCGCATGCTATTTGCGTGTGGCTTCCCTACACCAATCTCCATTAAAGGAGGCTGGGTTGCACAATCATGAACAAAAACTTTCAGGACTCATATATCTCTCGTTACTAGTCAGATTATGCTCAAATTTTGCCTGCGTCTTCGTCTAGTCAAGACAAGCTTTTTGATATGTGGCATGTCCCGTAACGACGTCCGAGCAGGGAGAAAACGTAGAGAGAAGATGACGATTCGTGAACAAAGTTGCAGGAAAATGAGCAGCATCACGACCCACTCAAGCGACCATATCAAGGCGCTCGCGCATCGGATTGACACGAGACCAGTTCATCTCATGCGTAAGGTATGAGGCTACATCTGGGCCGATCCTCGCATGAGATGAACAGTCGGATTTCATGCACGAAGCCGATAAAGTTTCTGTAAATTTTGGCCATCGGATTCCAGATTCCGGTCAGAAACCCAAGATGGCAAAATCTTCGTTCGGGCAGAAAATGGAGCTGCGTTTGTTGCAACACGATTGTGGCAATATGCTCAGCAAACTTCAGCGAAGAAATCATGAAAAAACATCAAGAAACAAGCGCACTATTGATCCGAAGTTTTCAAAATTCATACAAATTTCAAATTGCATGATGGTGGCTTAAAAACGCGAGCTGTGATTCGAAGTTGGTACCAAATCGATTGTCATGTTGAGCCCAATGAGAAAGTCATCATCTTTTTGCCAAATGGACGTCAGAGCAACCCCAAATCACCCATGAAAGATCACGCACGTTCTAGGGCAGCAGCAGGACTGTTTTGGAATTTCACATATTATTGGGCAAGGGCAAAACCGTAAGTTTTAACCCATTTTTACATTTTATTTTAATTCAAATAAATTATAATTATCACCAATTAGGTTAGATTTTTGGCATCCACCCATGTTTTGGGCCAAATTCTATAAATACATGCTAAACCTAATTGTAAAGGGCGGGGATTTCATGAATAAAATTTGAGAGTTTTACATTGAGATTGTGGGCACATCCAAGGGAGAGAGAGAGGAGAGAGAAGAAAAAGTCTGGTATCCCTCAGTGAAGGTAACTTTCTCTCTCCTCTCCTCCTCTTTTGTCTCCTCTTTCTCTCTCTTCTCCTCCTCTTTCTCACTCTTCTCTTTCTCTCTCCTATCCTCTTTCTTTCTCCTCTCCTCCTCTTTCTCTCTCCTCTCCCCTTCTTCTTTTCTCTATCTTTCTCTGTCCTCCTCTTTCTATCTCTCTCCTCTCTCAACACGCATGGTAATAGGCCATCGCCGTGCATGTCTTTCTTCCCCTTCTTTCTTCTTTTTCTTTGGTTTCTTTCTTTACTCATCCCCATTGTGGCGAGCCCGCTTCACTGAGCCGGGTCATAACCCGAGTGGCGGGCCAGGCCTTTGTCTAAGTTTCTCTTGCCCCATGTCTCACATGGCGATGCTTATCACCGTGCACGACGTTTCTTCTCCCAATCTCTGACAAGGACATTGAATAGAGCCCTTTCCCAAGTAGCAAGCGGCGTTGCGTCTGAGTCCCTTCCAACACGCATGATGATGTCTATCGCTGTGCATGTCTTTTTCTTTTCTCTTTTTCTTTTCTCTCTCTCCTGTCATGGACGACGGAACCTATCACAGTCCATGTTCTCTTTCTCTCTCCCTTTTCTGTCATGGACGGCAGAACCCCATCACCGTCCATGCTTCTGTCTCTCTTCTCTCTCCTTGGTCATGAACGGTGGGACCTCATCGCCTTCTATTCTTCCTTCCCTTTCTCTCTCCTCTGCCATGGACGACGACACTCCATCACTGTCTATGTTTCTCTTGCTTCATCTCTCTTCTCTTTCTTCTTTTTCTCTCTTCTCTCTTCTATCTTCTTTCTCTTCTTTCTTCTCTCTTCTCTTTCTTCTTTTTCTCTCTTCTTCTCTTTCTCTTTCTCTTTCTTCTTCCTACTCCCTCTTTTTTCTTCTCTCTCCTTTCTTTTCTTTCTCACTTCCCTTCTTTTCTTCTCTTCTTCTTTCCTCTCTCTTCTCTCCCTTCTTCTCTTCTTCTTTCCTCTCTCTTCTCTCCCTTCTTCTCTTCTTCTTTCCTCTCTCTTCACTCCCTTCTTCTCTTCTTCTTTCCTCTCTCTTCTCTCCCTTCTTCTCTTCTCTTCTCATCTCCTTCTCTCTTCTCCTTTCTTCTACCCTCTTTTTCTCTTCTTCTTCGACTTCTCTCTTCTCCTCTCTTCTATTCCCTTGTTCTCTTCTTCTTCTCTCTCTTATGTCTTCTCTCTTAATCTCTCATCTTTTTCCCT
Organism: Amborella trichopoda; assembly: GCF_000471905.2. The sequence continues at coordinate 832,203 of NW_006497279.1, forward strand.
TTCTTCTCTTCTCTTTTTCTTTTTCCTCTTCTTTCTCTTTCTTTCTTCTCTCTTATCTCTCCTTCCTTTCTCTTCTCTTTTCTTTTCCTTCTCTCTTTTTTTGTTCGTTCTTCTCCCTCTCTTTCTTCTCTATCTTCTTTCTTCTTCTTCTCTTGTTTGACTAAGGGAGGTTAAGTCTCTCGTTTGACTAAGGGAGGTTAAGTCTAGTACTATCATGGTAGTCTCATCGTCGAGCAGTATTGCCGGCGTGCCAGTCAGAGTTACCATGTGCTGCCACATCAGATTTGCCATTGTGTCAGGCTGGTTGGTGTTGGTTCTGATCGTCGAGAAGTATTGCCACCGTGTCGGTCTGAGTTACTATGCCCATCTTGCGATCACGTCAAGTTAATCATCGTACCAGTTTAGTCATTATGTTAGGCTGGTCACCCGGTCAAATGTCTCTTTCTTCTCTTCCCTATTCTCTATTATATCTTTCCCAATCTTCATCCCATCATTCCTTTCCCTTCTTCCTTGAATGCGCACACTTGTGTGCATTTGCCTAAAGAAAATGTGGGATCTTTGGACCCACTTGTCTTGTAAATTAATCGTGTGTGTGTGATTGCAGAAACATGAGAGTATCGGTCAAGGAAGGTGATTTCAAACCAGTTGAACGACTGGGGGGTTTTCCGCCGTGATCTAAGAAGGTGCCCACGTGAGTCAGCCTGAGTAAGTCACAGACCCAGGTGAGGTGTGTCCCGCTTCACATCAAATTCCTCTCTCAGCGGTTGGTGTACCTGCCCTTCTTTGTAACAAGGTTCTTGAGAGAGCTGTCTCAAGTCCCGGGTTCCCCTTGAAACTTGAGACATGTGCCACTAGGTAAACCCTACTCGAAGGGGGAGATCGAGGCACCTAACCAGCTTGGCGACTCCATTGGGGACTTACTGCCCCTTTGTCAGATCATCCTTGTTTGGGTAGTCTCTCCTTTGTTTTTTTCTGCACTGCACATACATGGCATCCGGGTTTCTTAACCCATTCATCAGGATCGGGGATTTTCTTATCCCCGCATTCGCGATCAACCCTGGGGAACAAGTTCCACGAACTTCGTTCTCAAGTTTCCTTCTGAGTAAAGACCCAGTGTAACTCCCTGATCTTGACCTGGATAGGTGTGAGAAGGGACTTAAGGGTCCCAAATTCCCCATCTCCTAGCTCTGGTGGAACCCCCACCAAAGCACTATGCATCGGTAGTACATCTGCTGCCACTCACAACATGCACCCCGTCACCGACAAATCACTTGCCGGTTGTATTGCTCAAGAACGCTGAAAAGCTACCCAATCCTTTTTTGCAAAAGGGAAGGAAGTTGCCGTTGCTTCTTTGGGTCGCCGCAAGGCTATTCCCTGTATTCCTCCACCACCTTGGGTCACTATGCTTAAAGGCTTGACACATCGAGGCGGAGACCCTGGAGCCTCCACCTCACGCACACACCCTAAGTCTCGTGGGTTATCCATTTGAGCTACACCTTGGGGCAACCCTTGTGTTACCTCGAGTAAGTGTTCAAGATCAAGCGTCCTTGGATTGAAACCTGTACACATCCATATGCATCCCACCACTCAAGACATCGCCGTTGCTATGCCAACTTGAGCACACGGGAGATGACCCCCTCGTCCTCCAACTCACCATACACTAGAGCACCCTGTAAGGGGCAGACTTCCACCTGTTCCCTTACAGACACCTGCTCGTAGCTCTCGGCCTCCTACGGCCAGAGAACTTGATCGAGCCCCGACTGACCCCCAAGGCACCTGTGATCCTTTTTCAAGGGGCGCACACTCCCCACCTTCACAGACCACTCCTCACTCCCAACTCAGGTGCCATCATGAGTCGATCCTTCCCCTGCCTACCCCTTCTCTTTCGGGTAAATCCTCGAGGCCTTGGTACTCGAAGACCTTCCCCAAGAGTACCATCATGAGCCAACCCCATCAGCTCGGTCATGTCTCTGAAGCTCATACGAAAGCTCGGGGCAAAGACCTGATGGGAGATCAAGTCCTTCATCCTCCCTGGCTTAGGTTGACCCTAGTTCCTGGCCCACACGCATTGCTTCACCTGATGGTGATGGCTCTTTCTTGCTCAAGAAAGGTCGACCAACTATAGTTCCAATCGTTGGTCTGGCGGGAGGTCTATCAAAGGCTCAAAGCCAAGCGCGACAAGGGTCTGCAAATCCTGACCAGGGAAGCCTCTCGAACAGTTGGGGTAGCCAACTCCGATGACCCTCATTACTAGAATCCCCTCTACCCTCTTCAGATGACAGAGCTCAAAGAAGAGATACAAGAGTCTTTCACAGTGGTCAGCAGTATAGACGATGACCCAACCACTTAGTAGCCACGGTCCCAAGACTGTCGAGAACTGGTCCTCACATGGTAGGCATATATGACTTGAGTTCAATCAAGGCATGTTGAGCAACTTCTGACAGATCTGCCGCACGTGACCCGCCAAGCTTGGAAGCCCTCAACTGCGCCTAAGGTTGACCGCCCTCAGGAAATGGTTAGTGTTATGGTTGTGATCGAACTTAATGACAACTAGGAGGAATGCATGGATAGGTTTGAACAGATGGTGAAAGCAATGGTGGAGAAGATTGATCACATGGAAAGCATGCGGTCCCTAGTCAATGTATCCCATCATGAGGCTGATTCCCATCACTAAGGTGATGCAGCTCCAAGGCAGCCTCCTCCTTCTATCTCATAGGAAAATTCTGTCCCTCACCCCATCTCACAAGCAGACATCGCCGCCATGGTAACCCATAGCCTGAAGAATAGACGAATCTTGGGTATACAGAGTACTACACTCTACCAAAAACCATACCCCTGTTTGATGGTATAACATCCCCGCACCAACATATCACGTATTTCCAAGCGATATGTCGAGACAACAACTGATGTGAGACTCCTCCTTCGTCAGTTTGTTAAAACCCTTGATGGCTCAGCTTTTCAGTTGTATGCTCGGTTTCCCCCAAATTCAGTCCATATTTGGGACGAGATGGAGCAACTATTCCACCAGCGCTTCTATGAGGTCGAGAGAGAGGTCCAAACCATCGCTCTTCTCACCTTGATCCAGGAACCAGATGAACCCGTGGACCAATTCATAGCAAGATGGAGAGATTTGGCTGCTCTCCATCCTATGCCCATGCCTAAGGAGGCGGTCCAATCCTGTGTATGAACCATGCGACCTGAGATTGTTCTACATGTTGAGGCCTCCAATCCGACCTCCATGTCAGAGTTGATCTCTAAGTCGGTTTGCATAGAGAGCCTGTCATGCCACCATGGCGGGTAACGACAATAGTCTGTGAACTTGGGAAACAATCAGGGCAATATTAATTCTCAGACTAACGCTCGGGGCAATCAACAAAAAGGAGTAATCAGTGAGGTCGTCACCTTGAGTGACCCAAATTTGGCTGCCTCTCAGACTTTGGACCTCTCCAAAGGGGTAGGCACAACAAAGATGACACCTCAAGGAGGCAAGCAGTAGAAGTCATACAATCGGGTACCCCCACCTGCGAACCTTAATCGGGATGATTATTGGGCCAAGCATCATAACAAGGTCTATCCTTTTGAAAAGGAATGGGTTCCCGCACTACTCCAACTACTACTAGAGCAGAATATGATTGAGCTGCATGAGACCAAGTTCCCTAATGAAGCTGGTCTCGATAACAATGCAAATTATTGTGCTTCCCAACAGAGGAATGCTATACACTCAAAGATTTCACCGAGGCTCTGTATCAGAAGGGTCAGATAAAGCTTGAAGAACTAAAAAAAGCATTCGAGGCAACTGAGGCTTCCCACGCGGTGACAGTACAAGAGGAAAGCAAAGGCTCGCACTCTTCTGATGATTGACTCCTTCTGAGCCGGATGTAAGACTTTCTGTTCTCCTTGTACATTATGACCTTGAACTCTTTGGCATCTTGCGTTCCCTTGTAGCCATCAGATCTCCTTCAGGCTTTGTTTGATATGATACTACAATAGGGATTCGTCACTCCAAAGCTGACAAGGCAGCCCATGCGCCTTACTCAGGGAACCAAGAATCATTAGTACCCGTACCATCAGATATGGGGCCACAAGTTGAGCGAATGTTATGAGTTCCAAGCCATAGTCACAGAGAAGGTGCAAAGAGGTCACATTGCTTATGTCGTCGCAGAAGAACACCTGCAAGTCAATCTTCCCATCCACAAGAATGCTTCAATGCAAGAATCTCGTGTTGATGCCTCCGATTATGCTGAAACCTCGACTTCCCAGCCATGGAGAGTCTACCAGGGGTAGAGCTGACTCAAGACCTTAAAGCGAAGGGCAGTTCGTCAAGCTAGGCTGTTCACAAACCTAGCAAGTCGAATCAAGCACCTCCCAAGGAAACTAGGAGGAGACGCGTGCCAAGGGCTGCTCACCGAAAGAACAAGAACCCTCAACTACCCGTTGAGCAATAATTTCTCAAGCACCTTCTTCCATTGCCAACCTTACAGGACTTCATCCTTGACGTGATCATCCTTCCTCCCTCATCTCATTAGGAGGACATCCTTGGGCCATCTTTTATTCGGGGCATGTCCAATGAGGGTGACGACATTAAAAGCACCCCCAACGGTCTAAGTAAGGGAAAGACCCAAAAGGACCCCCTGCACAGGTCCAAATCTGGTGATGATGTAAAAGGCTGTCCAAGACAGTCAGATGAGGGAAATGACCTTAAAATTCCCTCACCTACTAACCCCTCTTCTTCTCCTTCTTCATCTTCTCCTTCCTCTTCTATGTCTGCTACAGGCACAACTCAGGAATGTTCAGACTTCGAGGCCCTCGATAGAGAACTCGAAGGGACCAATATAAGCAAGATGCATCGGAGGCGGCTGAGAAAGACGTTAGCCTAAGAGGCTGGATTCTTGACAGTAGTTGACAGCCTGGCGGCTTGAGCCAAGTCAGAGCCATCCTCTTCCACAAAGAAGAATAAGAAGTCAAAGCTGAAGAAACCCCAGTGGCCCCCTGAGCTCTACTTTGAGCAAAGGCTGAGAGAATAGAGAGGGCAGAGCTTTTATTCTCAGAAAGCCTGTCACATGGTGCTCGGAAGCATCACTCAACACGGGGCAAATGAGCCTAAGATCGGGGAAAATGCTGCAACCTCCACCTCAGAAGCCAAAGGTCCTGAAATTTCCTGGTCCACCACTTCTTCCTCACCCAAATACCCCAAACAATCCGCCCATCCTTAAATACCCTGAGATCCTTCCTCGCCCAAATACCCCAGTCAATCCATCCATCCTCAAATTCCCTGGGATGCCTATGACCCCATATACCCAACCACCTCTTAAGCCTCAAACCTCCACTCCACAATCAAATCCCTATCACCCAATCCACCCAAACCAAGCCAGCTCCGCAACCAAGTCAGCCAACAGACCAAAATAAACCTTCTCCACCTAAACCTGACCTTCAACCTACCATATTACCTAGACGTAGGGTGGAGACAAGGGAACACCGAGAAGATCCTCATGAGGTACTGACTATTTGTACAATCACTGAGTCGCAGCCGTCCTAGGTACCTCAGGATGAATTCCCTCAACCGGATACATCAGCTCTGCTCGAAGTTGACGCTTTCATTGGCAAGCAAGACGAGGATGCAAGAACCATGTTCCATAACAAAGCCTGACTAGAAGAAGAAATGTCAGGAATGTGGGTATCTTCATTAGAGGTTAACGAGAAGCCCTCCAAAGCCAATGATGAAGAGTTGCAGGAGGCCCCAGAAGAATGGGAAGAAGGCAGTCAAGCCACAGCTAATGAGCTCGAGGAGATAAAAGTGGGAGATGAAGCCTACTTTAGGCCCTCTTTCATCTTGGCAAATCTGTCATCAGAAGAGAGAGAGAATTTTACTGCCTTCTTACGAGCAAATCGAGATGTCTTTGCCTAGCATTACCAGGAGATGCCTGGTTTAGATCCTCAAGTTGCAATCCACCGTCTTGGCATCGATCCATCCGTCAAGTCTGTCAAGCAGAAATCAAGGAAGTTCAGGACTGATCTCGAAATGCAGATCGATGCTGAGGTGACCAAATGCAGGCAAGCGAGCTTCATTTGTGAAGTCAAGTACCCAAAGTGATTGGTGAATATTGTACCAGTCAAGAAGAAAAACTACCACATTAGGGTTTGCATCCACTTCCACGACCTAAATACTAACTTGCTTGAAGGATGACTTCCCGTTGCCATTTATAGCGATGCTCATTGACTCCGCAGCTCACTGTCAGATCTTCTCCTTCATGGATGAATACTCCGGGTACAATCAGATACTGATGGCACCAAAAGATGAGGAAGCCATCGCATTGTTGACTCCAAAAGGGGTCTTCTCCTACACAATGATGCCTTTCAGATTGAAGAATGCCAGTGCCACATATCAAAGAGCAATGATGACCATCTTCAAGGACATGATGCACAAAGAGGTGGAATGTTATGTGAATGACTTGGTCGTAAAATCGGAAAAGAACGATGCTCATATGCGAGACCTTGAAATGGTGTTCGAACGATTACGCCTTCATCAGCTCAAGATGAACCCGTTGAATCACACTTTTAGCGTGTGTTCAGGAAAGTTCTTGGGGTTCATTGTTAGACACTGAGGGTTGGAAGTTGAGCCAATCAAGATAAAGGAAATCTAGGAAATGCCGCCACCAACTACATTGCGAGAGTTGCGGTTCCTCCAAGGGAAGCTGGCTTATATCCGCAAATTCATCTCAAACGTCTCAGGTTGCTGTAAGCCTTTTACGCACCTATTAAAGAAGGATACCCCATTCATTTGGGATGAAGCATGTCAAGCGGCGCTTCACGACATCAAGCAGTATTTGCTCAACCCTCTAGTGCTCTCTACACCAGTGTTGGGAAAACCTCTCATCCTGTATGTGACCGCTCTGGATAAGTCACTCGAGGCACTATTGGCACAAAACAATGACAAGGGAAAACAAACCACATTGTATTATCTCTGTCGCAGGATGCAAGGGGCTGAGAAGAATTATCCCCCTATCGAGAAAATGTGCCTAGCCTTAATCTTCACAGTACAAAAGCTTCATCATTACTTGCTTGATAATGAAGTAAAGCTTATATCAAAAGCAGACCCTGTAAAGTTTCTCATGACACGCCCATGCTTGTCGGGACGCCTTGCTAAGTGGGCATTATTGCTTATAGAATTCAACATCATATATGTACCACAAAAGGCTGTCAAGGGTCAAGCCCTAGCTAATTTTCTTGTAGCACATCCTGTACCTACAGAATCTCCTTTATCAAATGACCTCCTTGATAAAGAAGTATTCTGTGCAGAACCTGCTCACGCGTGGGAGATGTACATCGACGGAGTATTCGTGACTCTGAAAGAAGGGGTACTTCCTCTATCCTTCTCTCTCACTGAAGCCGGTTCCCATAACGAGGCAAAATATCAGGCCCTTATAATTGGGTTGGAGATAACCTTTGATCGAGGCTCGAAACAACTCAATATCTATGGTGATTTTGAGTTGGTTATTCAGCAGCTTAAGGGGATCTATGATGTGAGAAAAGACACTCTCAAGCCTTATCACGATACTGCAAATCGTATATGGCTCAGTTTGATGAAGTGTCATTGAGTCACATCCCCAGGTGGTTAAACTCACAGGCTGATACACTCGTAAAGCTCGGGGCTTTGATTCAATTGTCCTCACCAGGGCGTATGCTCGTTTGGGTGGCAGAGTGGAGACACATTAAACTAAGGACCGAAGTTGACGTAGATGATGAAAGCATTCTTTTTCTTGAGTGTCCTCCTTACCCATTTAGGGCACTTCTATCAGCCAAAGAGGTTATTAAAGGTGAGCAAGAAATGGCAGAAAGTCAAGGAGCTGATATTCAAAAATAGGAACAGGATTTCTTTGACCCAATATGTGCGGAAGTCGAGCAGGTGGAAGATTGGAGAGAGCCCATCATTAATTTTATAAAGCAAGGTAGATTGCTTGAAGATCATGCCTAGCGCAATAATGTGCATTGAATGTCTACCAAGTACACCCTCCTTGAAGGAGGTGCTCTCTCCAGACAGTCTTTCGATGGTATTCTTCTTAGATGTGTAGACACACAAGAGGCAAATAAGGTGTTGGAAGAAGTGCACTTAGGCATTTGTGGATTGCATTAGTTCACCCTAAGCTCTATGAACGAATACATAGATTGGGGTATTATTGGCCTTCGATGGCTGTTGACTCCTTAAACTATGTCAAGAGGTGCCAGGTGTGCCTAATGCACTCGAGCCTTATTCATCAGCCTCCAAAACCCTTACACCCTACAATGGCCTCATGGCCCTTTTCACAATGGCGAATGGACATTGTTGGGTTTATTGACCCTCCTTTTGTACTGCATCATGTCTTTATTCTAGCCGCAACGAACTATTTTTCCAAAAGGACTGAGGTGGTCCCACTCAGGCAAGTTCTTGGGGCCACGGTGGCCAACTTTGTATGCCATCTCATCATATACTAGTTTGGGGTGCCTAACCAAATTATATCTGACAATGGCCCTCAATTCAGAGGTCATCACATTGATCGCTTTGTTAACTAATTTGGTTTCGAGTGGAAATACTCAACTATGTACCACCGTCGGGCGAATGGCTTGGCTAAGGCTTACAATAAAACCCTATGCAGCATTTTAAGGAAATTAGTATAAAAAATGAAAAGGAACTGAAATGAGAAACTTCCTGAGGCGCTGTGGACCTATCGCACTACCACGTGAAATTCCACCGATTCCACTCCTTATTCCCTAGTCTATGGGGGTGAAGCAGTTTTACCCCTTGAGATTCAACTCCCCTCGCTGCATGTCGCCATACATTAAGTACTAAATGAAGATGAGAGAGTCAAGCGTCATTATCAAGAATTAGATGCGCTTAGTGAAAAGAGGTTAGAAGTTCAGCAGAATCACAAACTTAATCAGGGGATAATGAAGAGGGCCTTTGATAAGTCAGTCAAAGTCTACTCATTCTTTAGTGGGGATCTGTTTCTAGCTATCAAAAGGCCGATCATTATGCATGGGCGGCGCAAGGGGAAGTTTGAACCTAAGTGGGAAGGCCCCTTCATAGTCAACAAGGTCTCACCAAATGGGGCTTACATACTGGCACATCCTGATGGAGAGGAGGCGATGCCCCCCATCAATGGGCGATACCTAAAGAAATACTATCCTGGACACATGCTTAAATGACTCAATGCGCAACAATAAAGTGCTAAAAGACAGGAAAAAGAAAACAAGCAAGACAATTCAGCAAAGCTTAACTTGTTATTGAAGAAGTTACAATTTACAAGTCAAAATCCCATTATTAGGGAGGTTACAAATATATTATGCAGTATTGCTCTTGCATCAGAAGAAAAGAGAGTAGTTGTGCTGGAGTGTTGCTCTTGCATCTAAGGAAAAGAGGACGGTTACAGGTCAAAAAGTTGCTCTTACATCAGAGGAAAAGAGAACAGTTGACCCCCAACACTCTTCTTGCATATGAGGAAAAGAGGATGATTATAGGCCAAAAAGCTGCTCTCACATGAGAGGAGAGTAGAAGGGTTTTAGATCAAGTTTATCAGACATACAAAGCAGACCCTCTCTGGTAAGGAACTGGCCTATGATGGAGAGCACGCCCTCTTAACAGTGAGCACCCTTCCACAAGACAACATAGGGTTCACAGTTGTGTTGGAGGACTTAGCTTCCAAAAGACTTCATAAGCCCGGCCTTACCATTGATCACCACCCTTTGTGTACCCAAGTCATCGTTGTACGTAATCGTCACCACGTATAACTTATCACCGTGTGTGAACATCGCCATGTCGCCAAGCATGACCACAGCCGGGTATGACTTGTCACCGTCCATGAAAGGATCGTCGAGTGGGTGTGGAGGCATGGTTACCGCTGCTCACGACGAGCGTCATGTGCAACCTATCGCCGCGCGTGTTGGCCTTGATCGATCAGATGCCCTGTGATCCTTCGTCTCTCCAGTGACTATCCAGCTGCCCGTGACCCTTCAGTTCCCGTAATCCTTCGGTTGCCTATGACCCTTCGTCTCCCTAGCGACCATCCACCTTCTCCGAGACCTTTCATCTCCCCTTTGTGTCAGTTCACTGCCTTGCGACCTCTCGGATTCTCATCGAGAAACTTCTTCACTGTTAGAAACCCACTGTTGCACCTTCCCCTCTACTTCTCGATGGTGAAAAATTACCAGAAAATCCTTGAAAGCAGCCAAAAGTTCGCTAACAAACCCTTGTTGTGGCTTGGACCCCTTTTCTCTTCTCCGATACTTCAAAACTACTACCGGAATCCTTGTGTTAGCTGAAAGACTGCCTGCTTCTCTCAAACATTGGTAAAGTAACCCTGATGATGCTTTCTCTTCCCAACCAAAAACCTCTGCTCGTTCGTCGGACTTCCTGCAACCCTCACCCGAGTACTCTGCTTCGCACCAGAGTTCTAAATTTCCTTAGCCATTTTACCCAAAGATAAAATGATAAAATGGGGTTTACCACCCTTATATAGCAGAAGCTTCCTCGAAGTGCCCCAAACAAGAAAAATGCTAGACAAGTCCCTGAAGACCAAACGGTGATGGGCCGGACTGGGTTGGGCTCAGGTCCGAAGCTCAAACAAAGGTTTACTGCTGCTCATGTAGCACCAAGCATCAAACAGACCGGGTTGGGTCAAGCCCAAGGCCTGAACACAGACCAACGACACGCGTGACTAACACCGTCTATGACTAACACCGCGCGTGAACGTCATTGGCCAATACTGTGTGCGACCAACGTCGCATGGGACCAACGTCGCGTGCGACCAACGTCGATGACTACTCAGCGCCATTCGCACAACTATCGCCCATGCTAGCGCCGTGTGTGTCAATGCTACTGCCACCCATGACTACCGTTGTGCGTGGTACTGCCGCCCAAGTTAGCGCCATGCATGTTTGAACTTGGTCACCACCGTGAGTTTTCTGCCGCCACCCCTAGTACGAGTTACGCCTGTGCTACAGCCCGTAATCCCCAATTTTTTCCTTACTTTCATTTTTGAATCGAAGGGGAACTTTCTATGATCGTTTTGCATCAAAGATCACATGTTTTGGCCTTCGATCGCTAAAAACGTCGTAATCTGGCAACCCAAAAATTGTATCTTTTCGCGAGCTTTGGTTGGGTACTTCCCAATCCTCATATTGGGTGCATTTTATCTCAAATGAAAGTCCTTTGAGTCACGATCGATATGCCACAATGTTTAGGTCCACCCGACTTCAAGGCTTCGAGTTAGGTCTGTTGGAGTGAGAGAACGTCATGCACGTAAAAATATGCATCATGCATTTTTCACGTGACCTTCTCCCTAAGATTTCTCTCGGCCTAGTGATTGGCTTTGCACATGGAATATGTCAAAAGTTTAATCTTTTCGAGAAAAACAACATACTAAAATTTGTGCTCAGTTCACCTCTTGAACAATGAGATATGAGCGTTGCAAAACTGTCCCTTTTTTTGGAAGACGTATAAGTTTCTATTAGCTTTGGTAACTGGTTTTGCTTTTTCGAATATGAACAGTTAGCGGCCTACCCATTTTAGGAGTGTAAGACCTAGAAAAGTTTGTTTGAGTTGAAATCATTTCGAAGCTGCACGGAGGTGGTCTATGGGGACATTTTGGTCAAAACAAGACCTAATATCTAATAGAAGAAATGTATTTTTGACCTAAATTAAAAAAAGAGTTGGAAGATTTATTGAAAGAGGTGGGATCATTCCACGTGCAAACGAATGCACCCAAAATACTAGTTTATACACCTTAGTGACAATCCCTACAGAAACTTGGGTGGATGTTAGTTTTGACTTTACAGTTATCGTCCAAATGGCCTTTTGAAGGCCAAAACGATGTCCAAACAACATGATACCGGTCCCATTGTGAAGATATGGCCAGCCCTAGTTGAAAATGGGTCTCTCATGATTGAAAATGATGTCAGGGGTAGGGGCCCTAGGCTCGTGAGAGGGAGGGGGGGGGGGGACCCCCCCATATTTCTCTCTTCTCTCTCCCAGTCCTCTTTCCCTCTCACACTCGACTGGTGGCCTAGCCATCGATCTCCCCACTCCCTCTCTCCTTTTCTCGCCCTCCTTTCTCTCTCCCTCTCATGCCGACTGGCAGCCTAGCCCTAGATCTCCTCTCTCCCTCTCTTCTATTCTTTCCCTTCTCCCCTCTTTTCGTCTTCCTCTCTTCTCCCCTTCCTCTCTCTCCCACACTAACGGCTAGGCCGCTAGACTCCCTCTCACTCTCCCTCCTCCTCTACCATCTCTCCCTCACATGCATCTCTCTCTATTCTCCACTCCTATTTCCAACACCTCCACCATCTCTCGTCTCTCATATTCACTGACCTCTCACCTCCATTTTCACTTTTCACTCAACTCTCATTTATCAACTACCATCCCTCCCAATCCATCTCCTGCCTCATCTATTCTACGCATCGTTCAAACCCATGAACGTTTACCTCCATCATTCAAACCCAAAAGGGAAGTTGAACAAATAACCAGGCTGATGCAACGCCCGCCATGATAGGCGGCTTCAGTCAACTCAACAAAACAAAATCTCAGTAGCGTGGGAAGTCATGCCCCTAAGAAGGCACCCCACTAATAAACCAAAAAGAGCCAGATAAAAGCTCTAACAATTTGGGTTAGCCTCTAAAGGGCTCCAAAACATCAGAAAAATCAACAAGATGGAAATTAGACCGGCAACCTTATGAAAAGGTTTTCGTCCCCAAAATGTCAATCAAAGAAAAATGACTTCGAGGACCGGTCAGCTCCCAAATGGATACCTATTTTCAAACCAGTTCAATATCTCGATAGTATGGATCCTACACCTTAATAAGGCTCCCTCTAGTATACGTTTTGATCCAGGTTCATGCCACAAAGGCCCTCGACTAGGCCCTAGAAAATTGGGTTCACTCCCTAAGAGGTCCGCAACTGTTAATCAATTTGAATCTCAATTAAGCAGTCTGCACGCCCATGAAGGGCCTCTGACTGTCAAATGAAAACAATGTCTATTGGATTCGGAAGAAAACCCCTACAAAAGACCCCCCACCAGCATATCAAAATTGACGCTTGATGATTTGGGTTCATGCCCTAAAGGCCCCCGATCACCAGACTTCCTCAAATCTTGACGAATTGGGAAGGGAACCTGTTAAGAAGGTCCCCCCGACTGCCAGTCAAATCCGTCAGACCTTGAAGTGAGGGAGAAGTCTTCTGGGGGAATGAGCGCAGCTCGACTGCATGCAGATCTGACGAGGAGGCAATGAACCTATTCTGTGAGTGGCGTCTAGGTTGTCCAGTGGGATGCCTCCTTTGTTCTATTTTGATTTTCTTGTAGCATCAGTTTTCTCTTTTCTCGTAGCTTTTTTTTTCGCATGTTGTAATGGTCCTTTATGGACCTCCTTTCCCCTTCTTAATAAAAGCTCGAATTTATCTTGAGTAGATGTTTTCTTTTTTTGTTCAGGTGGCTTTGGCCACTTACGATAGCCTTTGAGTCTATGCAACTTACAACATCCAGAATCGCGTGCAACTTCTTATTTTGTGATGAAATTACATTCCGCCCCCACATAACTTGGCCGCCATTAGAAGTGGCATCAACGCTAGTTTGAGTGGCGCCAAGATTTAGCACATTAGAAACTATCATTTGATGCCCTTAAATGCCCTCTCCTATTTATCTCATCCTTTTGTTAGTTCATTAGTGCTTACTTTTGAAGATTATAGCCTTGTACCTTGAGGTCCTTTAATCCATCTCTATTTCATTCATCAGAACTTCGAAGGTCGTCAAAAAATCGTGGCGGTTTTGTCAAATCAGCTCGAATTTGTTGATCAAACTGAGGGAGTCTGTTAGGGGAGTGTGAGCAATGATCGAGGAAGACCCATGGAGTTTCGAGGGTCGTCATATTAGTTCAAGATTGCAAAGAAACGAGGTATTAGGGAAACCCATCTTTTCTTTAATTTATCGAGCACCCAAAATCCTCATATTTTTTGTTTTAATCCGAGTTTCTTTCATGGACCTGAGGATTTTTCGGCTACTATGAATCATTTGGGCCAAAAAACCTCAACTTTTGTCTTCAATTTTCATGGATTTGGGAGTCGATTTTGGCCGGGTTTTGAAATTCCAGCGAGCACAAACGGACATGAAACCAATGACATTGTCAATACTGACAATTTCTTTGGACGGGACTTGGAGTTTCGTCCGTTGAGTGATCGTTTTGAGGCATTTTTTAGGGTTAAAATGGGCTCGGGTTGTCAGACGTAATGTTGTGGCTATTCCCTTGTGTGTTGCTACTGGGACTCCTCTTGGAGCCATTCGAATAGGCGTCAGGTATTCTTGTCACCATATGAGTGGCGCCAAACCCTACTGAGTCTTGGCTTGGAGTTTTGGCATATGGCTTGGCACCTGCCCCTAGGGCTGGTCTAAGGTAGGTTCTTGACTCGTTTTTGGGATCTTTTTGAAGATGCTTGTTCTCTTTTCATGCAAATTTCTTTTATTAGCTGCTCAGAGATGACTTAACCCATCTAAGCCACAATGGTAGTCTCAAAGCTGCCTAGAGATTTCTTAACCCATCCCAGTCTCAATGGCAGTCCCAAGCTGCCTAGAGATGACTTAACACATCTCAGTCTCAACGGAAGTCTCAAAGCTGCTCAGAGATGGCTTAACTCATCTCATTCTCAATGTCAGTCTCAAGCTGCCTAAAATGGCTTAGCACATCTCAGTCTCAACAGGAGTCTCAAGCTTCTCAGAGATGTCTTAACCCATCTCAATCCCACTGGCAGTCTCAAGCTGCCCAGAGATGATCTCAGCCTCAACAACAGTCTTAAGCTGCCTAGAGGTGGCTTAACCCATCTCAATCTCAACGGCTTTCTCAAAGCTTCCCAGAGATGGCTTAACCCACATCAGTCTCAAGGGCAGTCTCAAAGCTACTCAGAGATGGCTTAACCCATCTCAGTCTCAACGTCAGTCTCAAAGCTACTCAGAAATGGCTTAACCCATCTCAGTCTCAACAACAGTCAAAGATGTCTTAACCTATCTCAACCTCAACGGTAGTCTCAAAGCTGCCTAATGATGGCTTAACCTATCTCAATATCAACAGCAGCCTCAAGTTTCCTAGAGATGGCTTAAATCATCTCAATCTCAATAGCAGTCTTAAGCTGCATAGAGATGATTTAACTCATCTCAATCTCAATGGCAGTCATAAGCTAGCCAAAGATGGCTTAACCTATCTCCTTTAAAAGAAATCTGGAACTGCCCAATGATGGCTTAACCCATCTTCAACATCTTCATCTGGCAGTTAAAGTCATAAAAGCTTTACGAATTGCATGAAAAATTAGTTACCGCAAAAGGGCAATTGTTTCTTCAGAACAAGGAATTCTCTCATAAGAACAGCACCATTGAACTCTTGGCTCTCACCCTTAAAAGGTATAGCATGGATTAAGTCGAACAACGGAAGTGGTTGCAACTCACTAGTAACAATGATGACATTGAGGTTCAAAAGTTTGAATTTGAAAGACAGGCGCCACTGATTTCATCCGAGTGAACAACCCTGTAGTGAAATTAACAACGTGAAAAGATAAAAACAAGAGGTAAACCGCATTGCGAAGTTAAGGACTACACACTACAAGATCTAATTCAAATGATTGGATGAAGACGGAGGGTGAAGATTCGAAGATGGGAAATGCTTGGTTATCCCTTGAACAACCATAATTTACTATAAACACGAACTTCTCGATTAAAAAGAGGTCACACATTTATGCTAGACACAAACTAGTAGAGATAAAACGTTCTTCAGAGCTTTTGCCTCTGTAAGAACCAAGCGTAGAAAAGAGAGTGATATTCAAGACACGAAGAGAGAGATAATTGTTTCTTGTGACTCATTTGAGATCCGTTCTCTTAGGAAGGCTAGACTCAAAGGATAGCACATCTCTGTGTATATCTATAGGTATATGGGCCGATGTGCTCTCGATGTTATCTTTTCCGTTTAATATTTCTGTATTTTCTTCTTTAAAAATGAATGTATAGGTTTCAAAGCTAGAATCAAAGGTTTTCGGCTTATTTTCTTTTCTTAAGTCGATGTAAATTGCAACAGAGAATTAAACCTCTAGAATTGCTCAGTGCCCAATATAAATATAAAGCATGTGTTTCTGATATAAAGTGCATGGGTGAATTTGAACCTGCATGTGGTCCTCTGGTTTTCTATTTGGAGTCTTTATTTAAACATTCCATTTCTTAACAATCCACACCACTGGAAAGTAATTCACCTTTCATCTCTGGTAGAGTATTGGAAGTCTAATCTCTCTCTCTCTCTTGAATATGTCTTGATTCATGATCTTTTCCGCACTACTCTCATGTCTTCTTTATTTACCCTGACGAGCGAATCCCTGCGTTAATCATAGGTCATCAAAGGTAACAATGGCTGCAATAATGACATCCTTCCAGGTAGGAACCATGAAAGTTTCGCTACGCTCCTCCCCTATTAGAGGTTAATACGCTTTCCCTAATGCCACGGCTAGCCTACCTACTAGAAGGGCAGCAACTGAATGATAGGGAGCCAAGTCACAAAACTAGAAGTTCAGAATGATGAGGAAATCTCGCCCTCTAGTGGACTTAGTCCCAGGTAACAAACCATTGAGGGTGAGTTTTACTTACCCCAACCAGCATATGTTGGCAAAAGTTGACAATGGTTATATTGCTCGTAATGTTTCAAAAAAAATGCAACCATTGCATTCCGCAAACCCAGTCGTTCATGCGTGAAAGGAGAGTAGCCAAGTTATTCCTGTGAGGTTTTAACCACGACCCCAACCATCTGAGCATTTCGTTCCTTGACCTTAGGGCTCTCGTTTCTTGCCTTTAATTATAAGAGTTCCACGCTCGGCTGTTAACAATACTCATCGGCTGGTGGTTAGAAATCCTCGCGATGCTAATCCATCTAGATCGCCATATGCAGCCCACAGGCCGGCGGTTAGGTGTTTCCATAATGCTCACTCACCCGATTCACGTGATATTCATCGTCTGATGGTTAGAAATCCTCGCAATGCTAATCCATCTAGATTGCCGTACATAGTAGACAGGTTGGTAGATAGGCATTTCCATAACGCTATCGCGTCCGATTCGTGTGATACTCATCGGGTGATAGTTAGAAATCCTCACGATACTGATCTGCTTAAATCAGGCCGGTGGTTAGATATTTCCATAACACCAATTCGCCTGCTTCGCATGATAGTCATCAACTGGAGGTTATAAGTCCTCATGATGCTAATCCTCTTAGATTTCCATATCCAGCCCATATGCCGGCGGTTAGGCGTTTATGTAATGCTCTTGCCTGATTCACATGATACTCATTAGCCAGCTGCTAGAAATTCTCGCAACGCTAAGCCACCCAGATCCCCTCATACTGTCCGTTCTTAGATCACCCGGATTGAACGCGTTTTGATGCAAGATGATTACAAGCCTCAGTCCAAGAAGTACAACCAGGCCCGTAAGGAACATGTTAAGATAGTCCTCAAGCATGCACATGGAGTTCTTACTCAGTACGCCCTGGACAGAGCAAGGGAAGCCATTTGAGAAGATCAGCGTCATATGAACAATACACGACCGCATCAAGCCTAGGAAACCAGATTGATTTGGAGAAAGATTTCTCACGACTTAGGAGACGAGTTCCTCAAAATATGGCCTTATAATATGACAGGGATGACCACTAAGAAGTCTGACGAAAATGAGGAAAACTCGAGGGGCAGGATGGCCCAAGGTTTTGATGACATCTCATCTCTCTCGTTTAATGGGGAGTCCCCACTTACTAAACCTCGTGCAAAGAAGGTGAAACATCATCAAGCTATTGAGAATCCTCACATCACATGTAGTATATCCAAGGCTCGAAAGTATCTTGTTGTGCCTACATTGTCTTTCCCTTTCAAGATGTCAGAATTCACCACACTAGTCTCAGATAATGAGTCCACTGGGCCATTCGAGCCAGACATTGTCGTGAGCGTAATGATGGTTAGATCAGGGAACGAACCACCTGTAGCCAAGGAAATGGAGCTCCTATGGGCAACACTAGCCTAAAAAGAAGGGGAATTCCAAGCATATGCTGTTGACCTCAAAACATTGAATTCCGCTATAGTAGCTCGTAACCCTAGTTTGCAGCAGTTCTCAAATCCATCCATGGAGAACCAATCAACCCCCGAGCCTACACCGCATCGACCCTTAAACATAGATGACACCGCCTTGACAGTAGAAATGGTGCAAAATCTAGTAATGGAGAACCTGCAAGCACTCCATCTTCTAGAAGTATAAGCCCTCGACACTTACTGAAAGCCATACCCAACGTATGTCGATGAAGTTCCATATCCTTCAGGGTACCCGTGTCCAAAATTCTCGAAGTTTGATGGGCAAGGCTCCCTTCATCAACACTTGGCTCACTTCACATCTATATGTGCGGATTTAGCTAATAACAAGAACCTCCTGATGTGACAATTTGTATAGTCACTATCAGGCTCAGCCTTTGCTTGGTACTCACGAATGCCTCCTGAAACCATAGTTACATGGAAGCAAGTGCGAGAGGCATTTCTGACAAGATTTCACAACAATGAAAGAGAGGTTCACTTGGCTGAACTTCTCAACTTAACATAAAGGGATCATGAGCATGTGAAGCAGTATATCACTCGGTGTAGGGCCAATAACTCTGCTCCCTGAAGACCAAGAGATCCTCATGTGCATTAAGAACATAAGGTCTAACATTGCAATACCTTTTCATGCTTTCAAGCCCCAAAACTTTAGTGACTAATGCAGTTAACCTTAAAATTCTTCTGGAGGGTTTTGGTCTTGGCCTAAAGCCAGTAACCATTAAATTGGATACAAACAAAGGTAAAGCTAAAATCACTTAGTCTAAAATGTCTATGACTACTTTGGTGGTCACCCAGACAAGGAAATGTAGGAATTATACACCGCCTAGAAGTTATGATTCTTTGCAAACATCAGGACGCAGAGGAGGAAGAGGCTGTTATCGCAAACGCATCGACAACCAGTATTATTTCAATAAAAATCAAGTTCCCAAGATCTTAAAAAATCTTCTAGTGGCTGGAACCATCATGCTTTCTCCACCAAGGTACCCTGAACAAGTTGGCTAAACAGATTGAACGATTATTACGTGTATCACCGGATGGTAGGATATGTGATGAAAGATTGCTATCCGTTGAAGGATATCATTGAGAACCTTATTAAGGAAGGAAAGATCAAGCCTGCTGAGCAAGAAACACTAGTGGCCGAGACTGTAGCAGCCAATATGGTTTCCTTTGTGAGTAATGAAGGTAAATCCCCTAGGTAGCTAAGAACCTCCCATATTAGGGGCCCTACGACTTTGATAAGGCCATGGTACCATACATATATGATCATCTCCTCATCATGGGACTCATAGCCCCATTGAGAAGGTGGAGAACATTGAGGGGAAGACCTTCCCCGAAAGGAACTCCTTACTGCCGATACCATTGTTCCTGTACTCACGGGTTGGAAGACTATTAGCCAGTGACTGACTTGATACAAGAATAAATATATGAGGGACTATAGTCATCGATCCTAACCCTCTTAAACGAAGTCACCAGGTCCCTATATTGGAAAAGGTCAAAGGTTGTCCTTACCCAGAACTATTTGAACTATGCTTAGAATAGTCTGGGACCCTCTACTCCTCAATTGATACTGAGGAAGTTTCAGATCATGGCTGGACCACCTATGTGAGTCGCAGCGAGAAGAAGCGTATGCAAACAGAAGCTTTGAAAAGAGCTGGTTTAAAGGCGTTGGAGACGACATTATCACAAGCAAGTATAGCCCTGAGAGCTCCTCCCATGCCTCAAAGCATTGCAAGTTGGGTAAGAATACAAAGAAGGGAGGAAACATAAATCTACTTACAACATGACCACCTTATCCGACATTGAATGATTTTATCCCCAGACCCTTGATGATGAATGGCCTTCATGAGCCAAAAGTAGTAGATGAAGCGCCTCCTGGAAAAACTGCCAATGTGAATTGGGTAGTTGAGGCAGAATCCAAGCCCTAAACCATGCAGTTGGAGCTGAGGTCTGGTAAGAAAACTGTAGAGATCAAGCCACCTAAAGTTGTTTTCCCAAAGAAGGCGATGCCTACAGCAACAATTCGGGCTGAAACGTCTAATGTGGTTGATCAATCAAAATAGTCGGCAGATGGAAAATAATGTGGCTTCCTATTTGAGGAGAATCCGGGCTGCTATAAGCTTTTATGATGCTCTTATGCTATCACAAGAACTACGGGCCATGTTAATACAATTCCCCTCATTTCCTGAAGAATTTCAGGCTAAAGTCAACCAGGTTGAACTTGACTTAGTAGTTTTACCTGACGCTAGGCCAGTCACTTTCTCAGACATAGATCTATAGTTGGGGACAAAGCCTTATAACCACCCTTAGATGGTAGACGGGAACTTACACAGCGTGCACACAAATTGGATAATTATCAATGGTGGATCAGCCGTGAATTTGCTCCCTCAAAGAACATTGAATTCTGTAGGAATGGATGTCTAGAATTTGCAGGAAGGACATATGGTGATACAGGGTTTCATCCAGGCTATCCAACAAGCTGTGGGGAGTATTACATTGAAGCTTAGAACTGGCGAGTTGGAGGCTTGTATCACCATATGTCCTTCCTGCAAATTTTGGACATCCATTCCTACATAATTCAATGTTGGAGCGCCCATGGTTGCATGAAAACAACATCATCCCCTCGACCCTGCATCAATGTTTCAAATATTTTTATGGAGGGAAGCAACATATGGCCTATACAAACCGAAAACCCTTCACCAAAGTAGAGTTCCATTATGCGGATGCCAAATTTTACAATCTTGAGGACTCTGAACCTCACTCCATTGAGGAATCAAATAGGGAGAATGATTGTGATGAAGATCACGGATTGAGCAAACGTTGATTAGTGCTTTTGAAGGCCTAGACATCGAAGAAGGAGTCAAGTCACTCACTACCATTTCTCGGTAAATACCAAGATGAAGACGGCTTAATCAAATCCCTCTTGAAGACGAAATATAAGGAGGGACGACATGAAGAGTATAAGTCTTGCCCCTTGAAGGATGCAGGATCAAAACTACAATGGTCCCTATTTAACACTCAGGCTCACAAAATCATGAGGAGTATGGATTATCACCCATTTAACATTTAAGGCCTAAATGATGGGAAAGGGATGATAGCACTGTTTCAGGCAATTGAAAGTGTATCCCGAAAGAAGTTCAATACTCAAGGGCTCGAGTACACCCTGACTCTTAAAATTGGCTCAAAGAATGTGCACAAAAGGAAATGGACGATCCAATGTGTCATGGCATCTCTAAGCAGCCATGATGACCAACATTCAAATAATGAAGATGAGATGGAGCCTGCCCAACACCAATTGGAAGACGGAGGCTAGGCCACAGTTGATGAGTTGATAGAAGTTAAGTTGGGTGAAGAAGGAGATCATAGAACCACCTTTCTGAGTTCGTCTCTAGAACTAGAAGAAAGAGAACAATACATTGATTTCCTTTATTTTAATTGAGACATCTTTGCATGGAATTACCATGAGAGGCCTGAAGATGCCTGAATTGCACCCCTCCGTGGCGACTCACAAGCTTGTCGTCGATCCTCATAACCGGTGAATCAGCCTCAGAGAAAGTTTCATTCGGATATAGCACCTCAGATTGAGGTTGAGGTCAATAAATTAGTTAAGGCCGGGTTCATTAGGGAGGTCTTATACCCTAAATGGCTTGCTAATATTGTACCAATCAAGAAGAAGAATGGGCAGATAAGAGTGTGCATTGATTTTCACAACCTCTACTCGGCTTGCCCCAAGGATGACTTTCCCTTGCCTCTTAATGAAATCATGATTCATTCGACTTTAGATGTGAAACTTTTCATTTATGGATGGGTACTCCAGTTATAATCAAATCAGGATGGCCCCTGAAGATGAAGAGTTGACGGCCTTCAGGACCACCAAAAAGATATATTGTTATTAAGTGATGCCCTTTGAATTAAGGAATGCCCGAATGGGTTTCTCTTATTTAAATAAAATATTCATCACTTGATTTGATTTTTGGAGTGCTTGATTGAGTACATGCATTTTTCGTTTCCTTGTCTCGATCCATTGATGAGAATATTCTTAGGGGTATTCATTCACACGAGAACCTGTCCAAGTTTCGTGTTTCGTTCTATTTTAGGTGGCTTTTGCTCGACCTAGGTTTGGTGCTGATGGGAACACCTTTGGCATCATTCAAAATGGTGCCTCACTGTAGTTAGGGATATTTTGGTCTTGTGGCCTTTGTTGGGCTCGAGGGAATCATACTCTCAGTCAATCTTGGATTGATTAGATTGAGTGGCCTCTTATACAAATCCTTGGGGCTTGTTATGACATGAACTTTCTCGGGCACCGTTGGTAATGGCGTTGACGCCACTCCAAATGGCGCCCTTACGACTTGTGTTGAGGCACCTATATAAAGGTGTCCCATGTGTTCTTGGGAGGTTGTTTGTGAATTTCCATTCTGTCCTGAGAGGTTTTACCATCTCGTTGTTTTTTCTAATGGCGGGCCGTCGTGTTACCTGGTCTTAGACAAGAAAGCTTGTGGGTCAGAAAAATCCAGCTGAAATATTAACCACAGCTGATGATGTAGAAGAGCTCACTCTTCTTGTTCCATACCCGGGGCAAGGAAGTCGTGAGCCTATTCCCCTTCCTATCTGGATCCAAGGGTTGTCCTTCTTGAGCTCAGATATTTGAAGCCTGGAATCCGAGGAGGGCCTTTTGAAGCCCATTAATCAATTTGTGGTCCAAGTCTCCCTTCGTGAGCTATGCATGTTTTCTTTCCCTTTAGGAAGGGCCACGAAAGAGATTATTGCTCTTGGTGTTCCTGGTGCCCACTTGTTATGGGAAGAGGTGGCCTGACTATCTCACAAGGCCCATGAGGTTTTGGTGTTGAGGGAATGGTCTTCGAAGGAGAAGATCCTTCGATAAGCCCACTAATTTTATCCTTTTTATATTAGCCTTCCATCATTTCATTCGTGGAGATGGCTTTGTAATGGCTTGGTTCTACCCTAGCGTTGCATGCTCAGGTGGCATTTTCAAGGGTTGATAACAAGGTTGCCTCTCTCTAACGGACCATTGCAAGGACAAGAGTCTTGCTAGATCGGGCTTGAAAGGAAATGAAAAATTCCTCCTCTCCTTTGCTAGAGTTTCCTAGAGCAGGTCATCAAACTTCATGAGGTCATGATGGGTCTCTTTTCTTCCTAGAAAATTCTCACTTGTGACCTAGCCATATCCTCTACATACGCATAAGAGGGATTGGGAGTCCTTCTAATGGCACGACTAGTCGTAACTCCTTTGGGTAGCTCTTGCTCTAGAGGTAGTATTAGATTCGTGAAATAATACTTTGCATCAGAATAGTGGGATTCTACAGTAGGGAGTGGTCTCTTGTCAACATAAACCGTGTATTTCCTACCCTCACGGTTGTACTTAAAGCATTGGTGGAGTGTGGAGGGAACTACCTCATGATCATGAAGCCAAGGCCTGCGGAGCAGGATATTATAGGAGGTCTCAATGAAACTGTGCATGATCATTTAAATCCTCAATCTTGAGACGAAGGCGAATAGTGCAGGCTGGCTTTTCCCTTGACTGGTTGAAACCCTAAACCATCAAGATTGTGGGTTGTAAGATTGCATCCCCCACCCCGATGAGAGTAAGTATTCTCCTTGGGATGAGATTTACGGTTGAACCTCCATCCAACATGATTCGGTTAATCGAGTGAGGATAGAGTATTCCAATTACAAATAATGGCAAGTTATGGAGCTTTTCCCCCAACTGAAGATTGTCATTTGAGAGAGTGAAGGCCATGCAAGCAGTGAGAATTGCCAGGTCCAACTCGATCTGTTCCACCTCTATTTCATACACTTCTGGATGAGAGAGGGCTTTCACTTGACAGCATCAAAGCGTCGTAGATACTCAGAAGAGCTAAGAGCTTCCTTAAATTCCCAATTACGTCATAGTTAACCTTGTTCTGATATAGAAAGACTACTCCTTGTGCCACCAATGGTTTTAAAGGGACATGTGGTAATTGTTGGGTGTACTTTTATCTTAAACAAGACCGAATACACTTAACATGGATTGAGTTGCAAATGGCTTATACTTTGCCTTTGAAAAGTACAATTATTTAGCCCCAATGAAAGACCAAGAATGACCACTTGAAGACATGCAAAAAACATACGATGGACATTAATTTTTTGGTAAAAAGTAAGTGCCGTTCTTAATAATATCATTCATGCATTTGACTATACTTTGAGCATAGCTTAGTCTATGGATTTAGAGATTGGGCGAAGATTCTCAAAGACACAGTCTCAAGATGCCCAGAGATGGCTTAACCCATCTCAGTCTCAACAGTAGTCTCAAGATGCCCAGAGATGGCTTAATCCATCTCAGTCTAAATGGCAGTCTTAAGCTGCCCAGAGATGGCTTAACCCATCTCAGTCTGAACGGCAGTCTCAAGCTACCCAGAGATGGTTTAACCCATCTCAGTCTCAACGACAGTTTCAAGCTGCCTAGAAATGACTTAACCTATCTCAGTCTTAACGACAATCTCAAGCTGCTCAGAGATGGCTTAACCCATCTTAGTCTCAACGATGCTCTCAAACTGCCCAGCGATGGCTTAACGCATCTTAGTCTCAAGCTGCCCAGAGATAGTTTAACCTATCTCAGTCTCAATGGCAGTCTCACGCTGCCTAAAGATGGCTTATCCCATCTCAGTCTCAGCAGCAGTCTCAAGCTTCTTAGAGATGGCTTAACCCATCTCTATCTCAACAGTAGTCTCAAGTTGCCTAGAGATGGCTTAACCTATCTCAGTTTCAATAACAGTCTAAAGCTGCCCAACGATGGATTAACCCATCATCAACATCATTGTTTGGCAGATAAAACCTTAAAAGCTTATGAGTCCTACGGAAAATCAGTAACCGCAAAAGGGAAATTATTTCTTCGGAGCAATGAATTTTCTCATGAAATTAGCACCATTGAACTCTTGGCTTCTTGCTTTATCACCCTTAAAAGGTATAACATGGATTGAGTTAAACAAACGGAAGTGGTTTCAGCCCACTGGCAATATTGAAGAATTCATGATTCTTCTCCCGCGAGATCATGAGATTCGAAAGTTTGAAATTCAATGGCAAGGGTCAACGATTGTATCTGTCAGAATAATCCAGTAGTGAGATCACTGCATAAAAAGATAATCATAAGAGGTAAACAATATTATGAAGATAAGGACTACGTCTTGCAAGATCTGTGATTCAAATGAGTGGATAAACTTAGAATGAAGATGGAGGGTGAAGATTCAAAGATCGAAAATGCATGGTTATCCCTTAAAAAACCATAATTTAGCAGTATAAAAAGGGGACTTCTCGATTAATGAGGGGTCGCACATTTCTGATAAATGCAGTTTAATAGAGATAAAAGTGTTCCTGAGAGGTTTTGCCTCACTAAGAACCAAGTGTAGAAAAGAGAGTGATATTCGAGACCTTGAAGAGAGATATAATCGTTTCTTATGACTCATTTAAGACTCGTTATCTTAAGCAGACCAGATTCGAATGATAATACCCATACGTACATCTGCATGTATATGGGCCGATATGCCATCGATGTTATCTTTTCCCTTTAATATATATGTATTTTCTTATTTAGAAACAAATGTATAGGTTTCAAAGCTAGAATCAAAGGTTTTTTGCTTATTTTCTTTTCTTAAGTCGATGTAAATTGTAACAAAAATTGTAACAGAGGATTAAACCTCTTGAATTGCTCAGTGCCCAATATGAATATAAAGCCTATGTTTTTGACATGAAGTGCACGAGTGAATTTGGCTCCGAATGTGATATGCTTTGGTTTCCTATTTGGAGTTTAATGTTTGTCTAAACTTTCCATCTTTTTAAACATTCACATTTCGGTGCGTCCAATTCTCCGATGACTCCATTGGGGAGTAATTCACCTTTTATATCTGATAGAGTCTAGGAAGTTGAATATCTCTCTTTGAATATGTCTTTATTCACGATATTTTCCATATTACTCTCATGCCTTCTTTATTCACCCTGACGAGCAAACCCCTGCGCCAATCACATGTTGTCAAAGGAAACAATGGTTGCAGTAATGACATCCTTCCAGGTTGGAACCATGAAAGTTCCGTTATGCTCCTCCCCAATTAGGGGTCAATCTACTTTCCTTAAAGTCGTAGCTAGCCCACATAATGGGGAAGCAGCGACTGCAAGAAAAGGAGCCAAGTCACGAACTTCGAAGGTTAGGATGATGAGGAAATCTCGGCCTCAAGTGGACTTGGTCCCTAGTAGCAAACCATTGAGGGTGATTTTTACTTACCCCAACCAGCATCCACAGGTAAGAGCGGACAATGGTGCTATGGCTCACAATGTCTTAAGATAAACACAACAACTACATTCCGCGAACCCACCCTTTCCTGTGCAAGAGGAGAATAGTCGTGCCATTCCTGTAAGGTTTAAACCACAACCTCTGCCATCGGAGCACTTTGTTCCTTTACCATAGGGCTCCCATTTCTTGCCTTTAATCGTATGGGTTCCGTATTCAGCTGTCAACAATGCTCATTGGTTGGCGGTTAGAAACCCTCGTGATACTAATCTGTCTAGATCACCGTATGCAGCCCACATGTCAACGGTTAGGCGTTTTTGCAATGCTAACCCACTTGATTCTCGTGTTACCCATTAGCGGGTGATTAGTAATCCTCGTGAAACTAATTTTCTAGATCGCCATATGCGATCCATATGCTGGCAGTTAGGAATTTCCACAACGCTAACTCCCCTGATTCGTGTGATACTTATCGGCAGGTGGTTAAAAATCCTGATGATACTAATCCGTCTAGATCACTGTATGCAGCCCATATGTCGGTGGTTAGGTGTTTCCACAATGCTAACTTGATTGATTCATGTGATACTTATCGGCTGACAGTTAGAAATCCTCATGATACTAATCTTTCTAGATCGTCATATGTAGCCCATAGATTGACGGTTAGGCTTTTCTGCAACACTAATTCACTTGATTCTCATGATACTCATTGGCCAGTGGATAGAAATCATCTCAATGATAAGCCGCCTAAATCACCGTGTACTGTTTGTTCTTAGATCGCTAGGCCTGAACGTGAATTAACAGAAGATGATTACATGCCTCCTTGTGTCCCCAAGGTGGAATCCAGGAAGTCCAAAAGGCAAATGTTAAGATAGTCCACAGGCACGCACATGGAGTTCTTACTCAGTACATCCTAGACAGAGCAAGGGAAACCATTCAAGTAGATCAGCATCACATGAACAAGATGCAACAAGGGCGCGACCTCGGATCAATCTGGAAGAAGATTTCGCATGATCTAGGAGACGAGTTTCTCAAAATATGGCTTTTTAATATGATTGGGACATCCACCAAGAAGATCGACGAAATGAGGAAACCCCGATAGGCAAGATGACCTTGGGTTTTGATGACATCTCATCTCTTTCGTCTAATGAGGGACCACCACCTAAAAACCTTTTGCAAAAAAGATGAATCATCATCAAGCTATTGAGAATCCTCACATCACTAGCCATGTATCCAAGGTGCAGAGAGATCCTATTATGCCTACATTGTCCTTACCTTTCGAGTTGTCAGAGTTCAGCACACCAGTCTTAGATAATGAGTCCACCCGACCATCGAGCATATCCCTGTCATGAACATAATGATGACTGAAATAGGGAATGACCCATAGGAAGGTAAAGAAATGGAGCGCCTTAAGACGGCATTGGCCCGAAGAGAAAAAGAACTCCAAGGGCAGGCTACTGAGCTCGAAACGTTGAGAGCTGTCAGAGAAGCTCCTAACCCTAGCGACCCTTCAGGGCAGTAGTGCTCCAACCCGGCTATGAAGAATCGGTCAACCCACGAGCTTACACCGCATTGACCTCTGCACGCAGCTAACTCCGCCTTGACAGCAGAAACTATGCATAATCTAGTAATGGAAAACTTGCGAGTAGTCTACCTTCTAATAGTACAAACGCTCGACACCTATTGAAAACCATACCAAGCGTATGTCAATGAACTATCGTATCCTTCAGGGTACCAGCAGCCTAAATTTCCAAAGTTTGGTGGGCAAGGCTCCCCTTATCAACACTTGGCTCACTTCATATCGGTATGTGCAGATTCATCCAACAACGGGAACCTCCTGATGCGATAATTTGTATAGTCACTCAGGCTCAACCATCGCTTGGTACATATGACTGCCTCCTAAAACTATATTTACATGAAAACAAATGGAAGAGGCATTTTTGACGAGATTTCACAACACAGAAAGAGAAGTTCACTTGTTTGAGCTTCTCAACGTGAGGCAAAGGGATCACAAATTTGTGCAATAGTCACATTCATAAGAAGAAGAGAAGAATAAGAGAAGGAAGATGGGGGAGAGAAGAATTTGACTAGGCGGGGAGATCAACACAATGACTAAGCTGGTAGGTAATTGGTCTGATGTGGCAGTAAAATGGGCTCGGTAACTCAGACTGGCTCAACAGAGTTACTACTAGACGTCAATACCGATACTGACTAGCTAAACATGATGGTTAGTCTGTTGTGGCAATAAAGTGGGCACATAAATTCTGACACAACAACATTATGGCTAGACGACAGGACTATCATGAAAGGCTAATCTTGACCCCTCTTAATCAAATGAAAGAATAACAAAAAGAATTTAATCATAAAGAGAGAATAAGAAGAGAAGAGAAAGAAAGAGAGGAAGAGAAAGAAAGAAGGAGAAGAGTGTGAGAGAAGAGAGAAGGAAGGAGAGAGGAGGGAGAAAGACACAGTCAGCACTAGGCATCGTCGACTGTTTTTAAGAAAAGAAGAGAGAGAAAGACACAGTCGGCACTAGGCATCACCAGCTGTGTTAGAAAAAGAAGAGAAAGAAAGACACAGTTGGCGTTAGGCTTCGCCGGCTGTGTTAGAAGAAGAAGGGAGAGAGGACACAATCTTCGTTAGGCATCGTCGGCTGTTTTAGAAGAAGAAGGGGGAGAGGACACAGTCGGCGCTGAGCTTCACTGACTGTGTTAGATAGAAAGGAGAGAGAAGATACAGTCGGTGTTGAGCATCGTCAACTGTGCTAGATTGAGAAGAGAGAGAAGATGTAGTCTGTGTTGAGCTTCACAGACTGGGCTAGACAGAGGAGAGAGAGAGAACGCAGTCGGCACTAAGCTTCACTGACTGTGTTAGAGAGAGAGGGGGCTAGAAGGACACAGTCGGTGTTAGGCATCATCGGCTATGTTTTTTTAAGAAGAGGGAAGAGAGAAAGACATCGTCGGTGCTAGGAATTACCAGCTGTGTGTTAAGAAGAGCGGAGAGAGAAAGACATAGTTGGTGCTAGGCATTGCCGACTGTATTTTAAGAAGAAGAACATAAAGGACATAAGGATGAGAAGAAGAGAGAGAAAGAGAGATAGAGACGAGAAGAAGAGAGAGAAAGAGAGATAGAGACGAGAAGAAGAGAGAGAAAGAGAGATAGAGACGAGAAGAAGAGAGAGAGAGATAGAGATAAGAAGAAGGGAGAGAGGGAGAGACGAGAAGAAGAGTGAGAAAGAGAGAGAGAGATGAGAAAAAGAGAGAGAAAGAGAGATAAAAATGACAAGAAGAGAGAGAAAGAGAGAAAGAGGGGTGGAGAGAAAGAGGGAAGGAGAGAGAAAGAGGGGAGGAGAGACAAAGTTACGTTACCAAAGGGTACCAACCCTTTTCTTCTCTCTCCTTTCTCTCTCTCCAAGATGCACTCACGAGCATAAGCAAAAATGAAGTCTTTGTTGAATCTTTTAGAATGAACCCAAGAGGGATTTTACAATTTGGCTTTACATGCTTATATAGAATTTGGGCCCAAACATGGGTGGATGCCCAAAAACTACATAGAATTGAAGATAATTACAATTTAATTGAATTAAAAGAAATTCTAAAAATTGGTTCAAAAGGATTGTTTTGCCCTTACCTAACAATGTGTGGAATTTCAAAACAGTCCCTGCGGCTGCTCGAGAACTTGCGTGATCTTCCATGGCTTATCCGGTGTTGTTATGATGTCCGTTTGATCGAAAGATGATTGTTTTCTTATGGGGCTCGGCATGGCAATTGATTTGATACCAACTTCGAGCCATGAATCATGTTTTTGAGCCATGATCATGATACTTGAATTTTGGATAAATCTTGAAAACTTTGGATCGCTTCGAGCCATGAATCATGTCTTTGAGCCATGATCATGATACTTGAATTTTGGATGAATCTTGAAAACTTTGGATCGATTGTGTGCTTGTTCCTTGATATTTTTCTTCCGTTTCTTCGTTGAGTCACACTGAACATGCCGTCACGATCATGTTTTAATAAGCGCGGCTTGATTTTGTGTCTAGATGAAGATTTTGTCGTCTTAAGTTTTTGTGTGGAATCATGAAATCCGATGGCCAAAATTTACAACAGATTTGACACCTCTGTGTGTGAATCCAACCGTTCATTTTATGCAGGGTTTTTACCAAAGATAGCCACGGACCTCACACACATAATACAATTGGTTTCATGCCGATCGGGTATGCGAGTGCCATGATTTGGCCGCTCGAGTGAAGTGTACTGCTGCTGAATTTTTTACAATTTTCTTCACAGATCAGCAACTTCTCTCTAGTTTTTCTCCTTACTTGGACATCGTCATGAGGAGTACCACATATCAAAACACTCATCTTGATGAGATGAACATGTTCACAAAATTTGAGAGAAATCTGGCTTGGAACGAGTGAGATATAGGGCTCAAAAGTAACTGCTTATGACTGTAAAAACAATCACCTTTAATGTGTTTCGGTGCAAGGTGGCCACATGAGAATAGTGTGCAGCCTACCCTTTTTGGGTTTTCGACCGTGCTGGATGCAATGGAGGTGGTCCAATAGCTATTTGATGTACCAAAAATATAGGTCTAGTTACAGGGTCTATTTCAGCGTATTAGAGGTCGATTTTGCTGAAATTGTTTATTTGTGTTCACTGCCTTAGACATGTATGATCACAATAAAACTTGACAAGTGACCTTTTGGAGTGCTGATGAGGATCTTGGCCAATTCTGGGACCATTATGAGAATGTCGAAATTTCCACTGTTTTGGAGGCTTTATTGACCTGCTTCCTCTTTATTTCGCATTGAGGACCAAGGTACTGAAAAATGCATTCAATCAGAGAGATGTGAATAAATTTAAAGCTAAAGTTGCTCAGACCAAAACTTCTACGACTATGTTGTCACCCAAATAGAGAGAAAAAAGAATTATGCACTACCCAAAATCTATGATTCTTTGCAAAAGTCCAGACGTGGACGAGGAAGAGGTGGAAGAGGCGGATACCGTGGACACATCAACATGCGCTATTCTATCAATAAAGATCAGGTTTCTACGATCTTCAAAAATATTTTAGTGGTTGTAACCATCACACTTCCCATGGTAAGATGCCCTAATCAAGTTAGTCAAACAGATCGAGCTGATTACTACGTAAATCACTGAATGGTAGGACATGTGATAAAATATTGCTTTCCCTTAAAGGATATCATCAAAAACCTCATCAAGGAAGGAAAAATCAAGCCTGCTGAGCAAGAATCATCAGCGGTTAAGACTGTGGCCACCAACATTGTTACTGGCCTGTGAAGGACTTGATACAAGAATGCATAGATGAGGCGACTATAGTCATCGACGCTACCCCTACTAAATGTCGGACTAACCAAGCCCCTATATTCGAAAAGGCTGATGGTTTTCCTTACCTAGAACTCTTTGAACTATGCTCAAAATACTCTGGAACCCTCAACTCTTCAGTTGATATTGAGGAGATTTCAAAGAGCGACTGGACCACCTACATGAGTCGCAACAAAAAGAAGCATATGCAAGATGAGGCTCTGAAAAGAGTTGGCTTAAAAACGTTAGAAATGACACTATCACAAGAAAGGATAGCCGTAGCAGCTCCTCCCGAGTCTCAAAGAATTACAAGCTAGGGTAGGAAGACAAAGAAGGGAGGTAATGGAGGTTCTCAGTCAACACCACCACCTTATCCGACTTTAAATGATTTTATGCCACGACCATTGAATCCAAGAGTCAAAGGGAGCAGATGAAGTCCCTTGTTGAACAACTGCCAATGTGAATTGGGTAGTCGAGGTTGAATCCAAGCCTCAAACCATGTAATTGTAGTTGAGGTATGATATGAGAACTGCCAAGATCAAACCGCCCAAAGTTGCATCTCCCAAGAAGGTAATGCCTACAATAGAAGTACAAGCCGAAGCATCTAACATTGTTGGTCAATCAAAACAGCCGGCATATAGAAAGACTGATGATTATAATGTGGCTTCTTATTTGAGGAGAATCCCTGCTGCCATAAGTGTTTATGACACCCTCATGCTTTCAAAAGAACTTCGGGCCACTTTGATACAAGCCCTCTCATCCGCTGAAGAGTTTCTGTCGAAGTCGATCAGTTTGAACTCAACCTAGTAGTTCTACCTGGTGCTACGCTAGTCACATTTTTTGACACCGATCTACAGCTGTGGATGAAGCCTCATAACTGCCCTTTGATGGTGGACGGGATCCTACATAGCGTGCAGATCAATCAGATAATGATTGATGGAGGATCAGTTGTGAATTTGTTTCCTCTAAGAACGTTGAAGTCATTAGGAATGGATGTATGAAATTTGCTAGAACTTATGGTGATACAGGTTGCAACCAGGCTACCCAAGAGGCTATAGGGAGCATTACATTGAAGCTCAGATCTAGCGAGTTGGAGGCATGTGCGACACTTCAAGTCATTGAAACTGAGGCTTCCTACAATGTGTTATTAGGGCACCCATGGTTGCGCAATAATGGTGTCATCCCCTCACCGTTGCATCAATCCTTCAAATATTTCCATCAAGGAAAGAAACATACGATCTATGCGGATCGAAAACCCTTCACCAAAGTGGAGTCCCATTACGCAGATGCCAAGTTTTACGATCTCGAGAATACTGATACTCACTCTGCTAAGTAATTAGAGGGAAAAAGTGATTCTGCTGAAGATCACAGGAATGGACAAGCGTTTATTAAAGATTTCGAAGGCCTAGACATCGAAGAAGGAGCCAGACCATTTTCTATTATCGTTCCAGTGAATGTTAACCGGGAGATGCCGTACCATGTTAGAGATGGTGTAATCAACTCCCTCTTGAAGACGAAATTCATGGAAGGGCATCAGGAAGAGTATAAGGCGTGTCCCCTGAAACATGGAGCTTTAAAACCACAATGATCTTTATATAGCCCTCAGGCTCATAAGATCATGAGAAATATGAATTATGACCCATCTACCAATTAAGGCCTAAATGGCAGAAAGGGGATGATAGCACCTTTTTAGGTAGTTGAAAGTATATCTCAAAATAATTTCTACACTTAAGGACTCGGATATCTCAAAATAATTTCTCCACTCAGGGACTCGGATACACCCTGACTCTAAAACTTGCTCAAAGAATGTGTACAAAAGAAAATGGATGGTCCAATGTTCCATGACATCTCTAAGTAGCCACGATTACCTAGATTTAAACAATGAAAGTGAGATGGAATCTTCCCCACGACAACTACGGGGGCCAGGCCACAGTCGATGAGCTAATGGAGGTTGAGTTGGTTGAAGAAGGAGATCATAGACCCAGTTTTTTGAGTTCATCTCTGAACCCAGAAGAAAGAGGGAAATACATTGATTTCCTCCATCTTAACTGAGACATATTTACATTGAATTACTATGAGATGCTCGGATTGGACCCCACCATGGCTACTCACAAGATTTTCGTCAATCCTCATATCAAATCGGTGAAGCAGCCCTAGAGGAAGTTTCATCTGGACATAGCGCCCCAGATTAAGGCTGAAGTTAATAAATTAGTGAAGGTCAGATTCATCAGGGAATTCGTATACCCTAAATGGCTTGCTAATATCATACCAATCAAGAAGACGAATGGGCAGATAAGGGTGTTCGTTGATTTCCGCAACCTCCACTCGGCTTGCCCCAAGGATGACTTTTCCTTACCTCTTACTGAAATCATGATTGATTCAATAGTGGAATGCAAAAACTTTTTGTTTATGAATGGGTATTCTGGCTATAATCAAATTAGGATTGCCCCTAAAGATGAAGAATTGACGGCCTTCAAGACCACGAAAAAGATATATTACTATAAAGTGATGCCCTTCGGATTGAAGAATGTTCGTGCCAATTATCAGCGTGCCATGATGATTATATTCGAAGACATTCTCCACGATGTTGTGGAATGTTATGTCGATGACCTTGTAATCAAATCAAAGGATCGATTCGCTAACCTCACAAACTTGGAAACCGTGTTTAAAAGGATGAGAAGGCACCAGCTGAATATGAACCCTTTGAATCACACTTTTGGGATTGAGTCAAGGAAATTCTTAGGTTTCATTATAAGACACTAAGGAATCGAAATAGACTATACAAAGATATGTGCTATCCAAGAGATTCCTCCGTTAAGAAACTTGAGAGGTTTAAATCTCTCTTTGACGTACATCTGAAGGTTCATATCCAACCTCTCAGGGCAATGCAAGCATTTCTCTCGGCTTATGAAGAAAGACGTCCCCTTTGAATGGGATGAGTCCTGCCAGAATGCCTTCCAAGACCTTAAGAACTATCTATTAAATTCACTGGTTGTCACAGCTCCTATACTCAACAAGCTGCTCATTTTGTATGTAACGACATTAGAGGGATCATTGGGTGCCCTCCTGGTCCAACACAATAATGAAGGAAAGGAAGTGGCATTGTATTACTTGAGCCGAACCATGATGTCGACCGAGTATAATTACTCCCCCATCAAGAAGATGTGTTTGGCACTGGTGTTCACAGTTAAAAATTTGCGGCACTATCTTCTGGCTCGCCTAGTGCAGTTGATTTCTCAGGCCGACCCGATCAAATACCTTATGACAAGACCAGTCCCCTTCAGTCGATTAGCCAAGTGGGCTTTACTCCTTATGGAGTTTGACATCACTTATATCCCACAAGAAGCCATTAAAGGGTCCCCTTTGAATGAAGATCTATCTGGTGAGGAGGTCATGTGTGTAAACGAACTTGCCCCATGGAAAATGTTCTTTGATGGTGCTTCTCAAGCAAAAGGCACTGGAGAAGGTGTGATATTCGTCACACCAGACAAAGAACTCTTGCCCTACACCTTTTCTTTAAATGAGAAGTATTCAAATAATGAGGCTGAATACGAGTCGTTGATCATCGGCCTAGATATGGCACTAAAACTAAACTTGGTGTCCCTCGACATTTTCGGTGATTCCCAACTGATTGTCTGATAGTTGAAAGGGATATACGAGCTTCGCAAGGATGAACTCAAACTATACTATAATACCGCAAGGCATCTCCTCAGGAAGATTTATGAGGCAACTCTGACTCACATTGCCCAAGGATCGAATGTTTAGGCAGATGCACTAGCTAAGCGGGGGGGCACCATGACCATCGAGCCTGGGTTCCGCTTCAAATCCCCATACAAGGATGGCTGTCCATCTCAATGATGGAAAAGGTAGATCTAAATGATGAGGAAAATCTATGGATGGAGTATCCTCCATAACCTTTGGGAGCTATGAGGAAATTAATAGAAGAACTTACTCCCCATGATCTCATCGCAGTGGCAGAAGCATCCCAATCAGATTGGTGTCTGCTTTTCCTGGAATACTTAGTCCACGGCCAACTTCTTAAGACTAGGAAAGATAGGTTGTTCCTTAAATTGTGGGCCACGAGATTCACTCTTCTCAATGACCAACTATATAGGAGATCATATGACAGAATGTTGTTAAGGTACCTTTTGCATGAAGAAGGACAAACAATGTTAAAGGAGGTGCACAAAAAGTTATGCGACATGCACCAGTCTGGACCCAAGTTATACCACAAAGTGTATCAAATGAGGTATTTCTGGCCCACTATGGAAAAAGATGCATTTAAATATGCAAAAAGTTGTCATGCATGCCAATTACATGCTGACTACATTCACTAATCACCAGAGTCCTTGCATCCAATTCTCATGACTTGGCCTTTCTCTCAGTGGGGAATGGATATCACGGGACCCAGTACCCCAGCCTCAGAAAATGGCCATTTATATATATATATATTGGTAGCTACTGATGTTGAAAGGTATTTTTCATCAACATGAGCCCCCCGCGCAATAAAGGCCTAACAAGTAGTGGAAATTCGAAAAGTCTCAAAACAACCCCCAAAAATGACTAAGATCTTTGTGTGGTCTCTCAAGAATCTCCTGCCAAGTTTCGTTCCATTTTGACATGTCTAAGGCAGCGCAGACTGAGAAACTGTTCCGGTAGAATCGACCTTTGACACCTTGAAACGAACACATATAACTAGAGCTACATTTTTAGCATCTCAAATTGTTGTGGAACCACCACCATTGGATCTGAAACGGTTGAAAAGCCCCAAAGGTCAAGTTTCAGCTCAAACAGACATTTCAGGAAGAAGTTATAGGCGAAAGAGTAAAACAGGAGAAGCCGTGCGATCACCCTGCAACACTACACCATTGAAGTGACAGTCATGACCAGTGAATTTCAACACTCATATCTGACTTGTCCTAAGTCGGATCGTGCTCAAATTTGGTGAGCATGTTCGTTTAGTCAAGACAGCCGATTCGATATGTGGCACGCCCTGTGGCGATACTCGAGCACGAAGAAAAACTAGAGAGAAGTTGTTGATCCGTGAAGAAAAGTGTAAAAAATTCAGCAGCATCGTGCCTTTCTCGAGTGGCCAAATCATGCCGTTCGCGAGCCCAATCGATGTGAGACCAATTCCATTGCAGGAGTAAGGTCTCGAGCCATCTCTGACCCGGACCCCATACATGATAACGGTCGGATTCTACACACAAAGCCGATGAACTGACTACAAATTCCGTCACCAGAATCCTTGATTACGATCAAAATTCCAAACTTGCAAAATCTTCATTCAGCCATGGAATCGAGCTACATTTGGTGCCACGTGATCGTAGTGGCATGCTCAGTGTGATTCAGTGAAGAAAACATAGAAAAACATCCTGGAATGAACACACTATCGATCCAAAATTTCAAGATCTACTCAAGTTTCAAGTCACATGATCGTGCACAAAAAACACGATCCATGGCTCGAAGTTGGTATAAAATTGATCGCCATGCTGATCCCTACAAGAAAATGATCATCTTACGATCATCCAGGCACCAGAACAACCCCGGATCAGCCATGGAAGATCACGCAAGTCTTAGGGCAACATAGGGACTGCTATGGAATTCTACGACTTGTTAGGAAGGGGCAAATCTATCATTTGCACCCTATTTTTTAATTTCTTTTAACTCAGTTTAATCTTAATTTCCAACAATTAGGGTTACTTTTTATCATCCACCCATGTTTGGGGCATACTTCTATATATACGTACCATCATTGTACGCAAAAGAAAGAGGCTGATGCAT
The DNA here is from genome assembly GCF_000471905.2 of Amborella trichopoda. Next base: position 869,695 of record NW_006497279.1, read on the forward strand.
ACACACACACAAGAGAGATTTTTCGCTTAATATAAGTTTCTCTTTCTTATCATTGTGGTGTCACGTTTGAGAGAGAGAGTGAGGTGAGAGAAAATTTGGGCCGATACCCCTAAGGTTGAGGTTAACTTTCTCTCTCTTCTTTTTTCTTTTCTTCCTTTCTCTCTCTTCTCCCCTCTCTTCTCCCTCCTCTTCATCTGAGTTCCTTGCAGAGGTCGTGCACGGTAGTGGCATTGTCGTGCATGCCTCTCCCTCGGCTTCACAGGTTTCGCATGGTGATGACAGCGCCATGCACTAGTCGCCCTCGCCTTTTATTCGTCTGTCTCTTTCTTCTAATGAAGTCTGTAGACGACACTAGCCCACATATGTAACTGTGACGCCTCGGGGAAGAGCCCATATGGTGAAGCTTATTGCCTCCCGTAGGGGTCATCCTTTACTGCGCGTCTAGCTGTGACGACGATACCTATCATCACCTGTTAGAGGCTTTAGCAATAACTATCGTCGTTCGTGAGCTTCCTCTGCACAACCGGTGCCCACTGTCATTTCCCCTGTGTCTCGCGCTTATTACCGTGCGACCTAAGAGAAGCAATTGTTGTGTGCCTCGTCAGGAGCTAGTGCCATCCACAAGGGATGCACCGTCTCCTTGCATTGCCCACCGCGATGCCTATTGATGGCACCAGCTCCTGACAAGGACTCCAAGTATTGGCCACCCATGCCCTTTCTATCAGTACTTGGTCTATTTCGGGCTGATCGAAACATCGTAGAATGATGCCATCGAAGGATTTCTTGAACAAGAGATCACCTCTTACTAAGAATCCCATAGAAAACCTTCGAAGGGTTTCTTTATCCTTTTTGGTTGCTCCTTTGGGGTATAACCCATCTTTCAGCAGGGGCAGAACATCATGGAACCATGGTTTTTCCATAACTAGCGCATCTGAAGCCATGAGAGACACTTCCCCATCGTTCCCATTTTCTTGCTCTATTTCTTCTTTGATCCATGGTGGGAAAGGTTCATGTTTGTTTCTGATATAGAATGGCAGCGTGGTGATTTCTGAAGGAATATCAACCATTGAAGCAAGGGTCGCAAGGGTATCCATGAACCGATTATTTTCCCTAGTTACATGTTGAAAGGTGATTTTCTTGAAATATGGGATTATCTTTTCCACTTTTTCGTGAAAGGGTTTAAGCTTTTCTTCTTT
>NW_006497279.1:877497-897679 GCF_000471905.2 Amborella trichopoda
AGAGCTCACAGTTAAAGTTACGCAAATCCCAACTGCCTCGACTCTCAAAGCTAGGTTCCCCTCATGTCGTTAACGTGCATTTTGGGGGTTTTCACAATATTTGTTTGCTGGTTTCGGGGGAATTCCCAGTTTGGTGTGTGCTAGAGTATGTAAAGAAGCACGTAAGCAAAATAAAGTAGCAAGTAGGCAGGCACACAATGCAATGAAGAAATAAAGCGAGCGCTTGGCACCAGTCATGCCAAGTGATGCGTGCTTCGAGGCGAAGCTCGCTCAAAGCATAGTATAGATGGAGTGATAGGAAACCCTAAGAATGTAAACTCAAAACAGTGAGACCAAGCACAATCCGTCCTAAGTCGAGCGCAGCCCGAGTCGAGGATGACTCGACCGGGATACGGTTCAGGGAAGATGCAAGCAACCCTCAATGTATTTTTTTTTAATTTTTTTTTATCTTCTTATATTTTTTGAAACAAAGTTAAAATAAGCATGTTGAAAGTAGGGAAAACATGATTTCAATAAAAATTAACGAACTAAAATAAAATCAGAAAATCAAGAACAGAACAGACCTATCTGAAGCAAAATATTTTTTTTATATTTTTTAAAATTTTATTTTAATCAAAACTTGGTCAACAGGGAGCCAAAATTCCTTACATAATATTTCTGGGACACTTGCAGTTGGGCGACACAGGTGGTGTCGCAAGGCCAGCACTATTAGTGTTGTCCTTGCAGGCCGGGCGACACTGCTACTGTCGTCCAAAAAAATATATATTTTTATTTTATTTTTTCTAATGATATTTTGATGAATAAGGTTATGATAGACTTGAAAAATCAGGGAAAATAATTTTTATAATGAAATAAATTAAAACAGAGTAAGCAGAACAATGTAGACAAAACAGACCTATATCAAGTAAAATATTTTTTTTTATTTTTAAAATTTTTTTTGATCTAAAAGTTGTTGAGCGGTCACAAGAGAGACCCTAGAGAAGATCTGCAAATTTTCAAAAGATAATGAAAGTTTTTAATTTGGGTGACACTGCAGGTGTCGCCCAGAACAAACAGGGTTTCGCAGCACCGAAACTCTGGGTCTTGGTCACAGTTGATGTTTGGGACTTTTTTTTATTGAAATCAGTGAAAAATAGTGAATAAAAAACCTATTTTGACACTTGAATCCAGCTCAGAATGCCCCACAGTGGGTGCCAAACTAGTTAAGATCCAAAATCTGACATAGATGAAGATCTCTCAGATCTTGCCACCTTAAACTGATGAAAATAAAGTGATACAAAAAGTGGGAAAAATCGAATTCAAATATGAGGCCAGATCTGCCCGGAAATGAGCAGATCTGCTCTCAGATTTGTGGTAGAACCAACATGATCCAGAGCATCAAAACACAATTTCTAAAGCAAATTAATAGATCAAAATAAATAAAACAAAATAAAAAATAGTAAGAGAAGAAGAACGAAAGAGGAAGAAACAATACCAAACCGGCTCAGATGGCCTAGGACTCCCGATCCTTCGAGGGCTGGCCTATATCAAAACTACATCCTCTTTGCCTCTCTGATTCGAATGTTGACCAGCAGATTTGTGGTTGAAGACTTGGAGATATTTTAGGACTAGGGTTGTTGTGCCATAGGTCTAAGGTTTATTTCAGGCTATGGGTTAAGGTTTTCTCAGCTCAATCTTTCCTAGGGTTTCAATCTTCTGAAGTCGTCTAGGGTTTCTATCTCTCTCAGACCATCAAATGGTGATGAAAAGAGATTATATAGGGGTCAAGAGTCTGTTGGAAAGGATATACTCCCGTAACGAACAAATCCCAATAAAAAAACTTCAGATTTTGGGTATACAGATCTGGGCGACACTGGTGGTGTCGCCAAAAATAAATCATAAAAAAAGTAGGAAATTGTGGTACAAAAGGGAAAATTCCAATTTGGGCAAAAAACGTATGGGCGACACCAGTGGTGTTACCCGAGTGGCATTAGTAATGTCGCCAAAATCTGGGCGACACCACTCGTGTCGCCTAATCTAGGCTGGGCGACATTGGCAGTGTCGCCCAAATTAAATATTGTCCAAATTGATAATTTTTTCCTTTCAAGTGTGTTCCTTAGCGTCTTGTGAATCTCTCAGAGAAAATTTGGATCAAAATAGAATTTTTACTATTTTTAATGATTTTTTTGGTAAAACAGGGCGTTTGCAGGATTCTAGGTCAAAACAGGGTTTCTACAGGGTTCCAGGTAGGCAGATTGGTTCCGGGTCACAGGATAGGCTATGTGAACTATGGATTTTGGGTTTACTAGGATAATGTGGTCTTAAGGGTTTAGGAAACCATTGAATTTGCCAGATTTAAAAATGGGGTGTCTACAACCAGCATATTAAAGATGCTAGGGAACATGTCGAAAGATAGCTCTTTCATGGGTACGCTGCAAGGTTGTTTCTCTTGAACCATGGACATCTATTACTCGTCATGGTTTCATTTTCCATTTAGACTCATCTGATTGTATTTTCTCTTCTTCCCTCTTACTATGAGAAGTAGAAGGTGCTTCGGTGACATTTTTAGTAGTCATTGGTTTAGGTGGTCTACGAGTTTGGACTAATACATTTACAATAATTCGTCCTTCAGCAATGGACTCTTGTATAAATGTCTTGAAACTTCCGCACTAAGATAACTCATGGCCCCACACTAGATGGAATGGACACTAGAGATTTTCAATACCTTGAACCAGATTTTTGGGTCGTCTTACAGAAAGCATTGTGATCAACCCTTGTAGAGCCAACATTGTAAAGAGATGTAGGAGGAGATGAGATGGTACTTCTTCAGGTTGCAAGGTCTGTACTTGTTCTTCTTTAAGGTCACTACATGAGAAGCCTCGTATGTCTCAAAAGTTTTCTTGAGACTTTCTAGATTAATTCGCCCTTTTTGAATCAATGCTTTAATGTGATCTTTGAGTTGGAACAAATCTTCCACAAGATGGCCTAACATCCTATGATAAGCACAATAATTTCCATGATCGGTGAGTCTCGTCTGGTCTGACCTCTTTAGTTTAGGAAGGACCACCATGCCTTGTTCCACCAACATTTTTAAGAGGGTTGGTATTCAGGCCTTGATAAAGCTATACTGTTGGTTCAATCTTCGCTCAAATTGGTCAAACCGGTACAGGTTTTGCGGTAGAGGCATCCTGTTATAGCCCTGAGACTAGGATTGTCATTGTTGGGGGATCTCCTTAACCCTTAAGTAGTACCATTCCCTGGGAGGCATCTAATTTCTTGAGAGGAGTGACATTAGTTGGGAGTTTAGGTAGAATGGGTGTGGTCATAACTACTATGCTGGCCGTAGTTCTTTGTTGACCAACAGTAGGGTGAGGTCTACTATTGGTGAAATTCTGATTTGGACATCCCCTGAAGTCTGAGCTTCAGTTCCACCATGGTGTTTTAGGAGACTCTCAATTTTCACTGCCTTCGAATTCATATCTGAAAAAGTGGAGGGATTAGAAGCTTCGACATGAAAGGAGATTTCCTTCTTCATGTTTCGGATATATGTCTGTACCAAGTCATTCTCAAGCATAAGATTGCTTTGATATACTGCGAGATCCCTCCATCTCTGAATGTATTCATTAACTAGCTCATTAACTCCTTTAGTCATGGTGAGAAGTTCTATAGCTTAAACTTTTCCTTCCACTTCATAAAATGGCTTATAGAAAAAATGTTCCATTTCTTCCCAGGAATGAACAGAGCTTGGAGGTAAGCGAGCATACCACTGGAAGGCGGGCCTGACTAGAGTTTCCACAAATTGCCGAAGGAGTAGTCAAAGATCTGAAGCTGACTCTTGACATGGTGACACAAAGTGTGCCACATGTTGCTAGGGTGGGTCGGCGCCATTGAAGAAATACAATCTTCCTTTTTGGTAACCCAATGGAAAAGGGATTTGATCAATAAAACGTGGATATGGCTTCTTGTAGTGGACATTTTCTTGAGGCTTTAAAATTTGCAAGCTTTGAATGCTTCTATTTGTCATATTTTGAATGTCCTCTTGGGTTACTATTGGGGAAATAACTTAAGAGGCAGTATTGGTTCGACCATTAGGATAGGCCAGAGGAATCAGAGGTCTTGAAGCTTGGCGCATAGAGGGAGGCGGAGGTCTCCCCTCTTCTTCTTCAATTTGGGGATCGAGAGGAGAATTTTCTTCTTGGTGTGAAGATACTCCTATCGGCCGAGCATTCTTCAATCATTTGAACCTATCCAGTACATTATTCAATATTTTGTCGAAACGAGCCATTGGATCCTCAGGAACATCACCATCCTGACTGACTACCATTACAATTGCCTGCTCTTCAAAGTTGACTGATATTGCGGTGGGGGTAATTCGGGTTCTCTTTGTGGCCCAATCTGGCAACCTAGGGAATAAAGACTTAGAGTGCTCCGATTGGATCTAGGACTGCCTTATTGCTAGAGTAATGACCTGCTCCTGACGGCCTCGGGGTCGCAATTCAAACAGGTGTGGCACGAGAAGGCCTTGAGGCCATGGCTCAATTCTGATTGGCTTATGACGGTCTTGGGGCCATATCTCCCTCGATTGCTTTTGATGGCCTTGAGGCCGCAGTTCAAATGGACTATGTTTATCTTCGTGTGCTTATATGACGTAGCAGTGAACAATGCCACTCGTTTCAGGTTCCACAATAGTTTGCAATGGATAGAACAAGTTTTGTTTCAATAAGTCTTCTAAAGTTAAAGACTCTACTTTCTTTTTTCGGAGTGGCACCTTCATCCCTTCCATTTGTTTGATTCTCAAACTCCAATAAATTTTCTCCCAAAATTGGAACGGGCTTTCACGTCCCTATTGATTGGCTTGTCTCAAATAGATGAGAGGGAAGTCAATCAATTCAGACAATGTGTCATGCCTTGGGAGGATGGAACTTGGAATCGATTTTGGAGGTTTGGGTTTGCTTGTAGAAAGGAGGGGCTGCTTTGTCAATTTCGAGAGTGTCATCTTGCCCCGAGCCCATCCTTGATGGCTGACTTGTTTATATGAAGAAGAATGAGTAGACAAGATGGCAGCTCAAAGGGAACTTCTTCAAGTACCACATAGTGATGAGTCTCGGGGTAGACGAGGGCGTGTGCAATTGGCCCTTCCCATTGTGCCCAGCAGCAACATTGGACCGACATGTGTGTGCATGGTCCACAGAAGTGTTTGGGGACCAACCCCTAGGGAGGTGAGAGGTTTTGGTAGTTGAAGTACCAACCTTTTCAATTTGAGTGACTTTGGAGCCATTACCATGCATGTGCATATTTGTATGTGACCTTCAATTGAATTGAAGGTCGTTTGCTGGTTTGGGTGCAGCATTTGCATTTCCCTGAACTACATAGATATCATGCGATGCATGAGTGGCTTGAGTACCACTCATAGTGGGTCCGGGTCCCAAGAGACCCGAACTATGTGAGGAGATAGGGGTGAGCTTTTGTTTGCTCCAATTGATCACAACAATGGTTGAACAACTTACCATGGTGTGCATAAATGTGTGTGGAGTGGCTTTAGAGCCACTTGAGCAAGATGGTCTGGCGAGGGAACCGCGAGCATGATGTGTGTGGAGCAACGTACTGGTACGACTAGTTCCTATGTAGAGTGAAGGTGGAATAACTTTGTTGTTACCCATGGAAGTGGTGGTTTTAGAAAACCCGACCATATGACGAGAAGGAGTGGTGTTAGAACCACTTTTAAGTTTAGGACTAGTGGAGGATCCACTAATAACTGGGTGAGCATGAAGGGCGACAGTTTTAAAACTGCTCATGGAGTTGACATCAATGAACTTGCCTTTGATGTCGGTAGAGAGGGAATGAGGGATTTGAATACCCTTTCTCAAGTCAACCTGCGTCTGAGCTTGCAATAGAGAATCTAAGACACCACTCAGCAACAAGATGGGAGTAGAGGATTGAAGAATCTTGCATCCTGAGGGTACGTTTGCGAATATCGAGATGATAAAATCCCCAACTCAAATAGCAGAGGAGCAAAATTACTCCATCATAGTTTTCAAAACACAAGAATGAGATGAGATGTTTGTTAGAGAATTAATCGAACCAACTACAGAGTGGCCTGTGCCTAATGGAGTTGACAATTGGTCAGGGTACCTGGGTTGGACCCTCGATTGCGACCCCCTCTCGGACAACCGCGTAGCCTCATGAGGGTCGCTTGTGCTCTCTCATATGTCACTCTTTGGGATAAGCAGTGTCCAACTTTGTGAGAGGATTTTGAAATATGGTGAAAAGATGGATTAGTGCACCTACCTCACTGTGGTTGGGTTCAAGGGATATGCCCGAGAAAATTCTCTCTTAGATCAATTAACGAAAGCCCTTCTGTTGTCCAGCAACTTGGTTTGGATGTGGCTCCCTCTCAAACATCAACACCTCGAATCGTATTCTTGTTTCAATAAACTACCAATGAAGCTCATGAATAGTATTCTCCTCATGAATATACCTTTATTTTAACAAATGAGTGGCTCTAGATGGTTTAAAAATTGGAGAAGAAAGTCTCCCACAGCCTGAACACTATATGACTGGGTGGTCGAAATAGCAAGAGAATCAGAATTCTATAGATGACTAACTCAAGACGAATACAACTCGAGTAAAATGAGCGTCAGAGGAGCAATGTCTCTTACGACCTCAATTCATTGTACGACGATGATTTCTTTACTAAATCACATTGAACATGCCGTCACGATCGTGAGGAAACAAATGTAGATCGATTCCTTGCCCGAATGAAGATTTTGCAACCATGGAATTTTGGCTGGAATCTAAAATTTCGGCAACAGAATTTACAGTGGCTTCGTGCTCTTTGTGTGCAGAATCCGACTGTTCATCATATACGGGGTTCAGATCAAAGATGGCTCGAGACCTTATGCACTCAATGGAATTGGTCTCGCGTCGATCGGGATCGCGAGCGGCGTGGTTCGGCCTCTTGAGCAAGACACAACGTTGCTGAATTTCCTGCAATTTCTTCCCAAATCAACAACTTCTCTCTAGATTTTCTTCGCGCTCTGGTATCGTCAAGGGGCTTGCCACATATCGAATATCTCGTCTTGATGCGATGAACATGCTCACCAAGTTTGAGCATGATCCGACTTGAGATGGGTGAGATATGAGCGTCGAAAGTCACTGCTCGTGATTGTCCCTTCAACGGTGTAGAGTTGTAGGGTGGCCATATGGGAGTAGCATGCGACCCCTTCTGTTTCACTCTTTTACCTAAAACATTTTCTTGGAGTGTCCGTTCGAGTTGAAATTTGATCTCTGAGGGTTTTTAGCCGTGCTGGATCTAATGGAGGTGGTCCCACAACAAATTGAGACACCAAGAATGTAGCACTAGTTCAGGGTCCATTTCAGGGTGCAAGAGGTCGATTCTACTGGAACTGTTTCTCAGTCTGTACCACCTTAGACATTTCAGAATGCGACGAAACTTGGTGGGAGACTTTTGAGAGACCTTATGAAGATCTTGGCCAGTTCCAGGGCTATTCTGAGACTATTGGGATTTCCACTGTTTGCTAGGCTTTATTGAGCAGGGCCCCATGATGACAAAAAATATCTTCCAACACATAGCCCATTCCCTATTCCATCGTAGCTCATTTCGTACAGCATACACTACCCCTTTGACCACCATACCTTACACCTCATCTCGTGCACCACCCCCTACAACTCAATTCGAACCGTTTCTCTCTCATGTGCATTCAAGGAAACTCCTGGGGGGGCACCTAGGCACATTCACACCATAAGTCTACTCTCTCTCCTCTCTTCTCTTTTCCTTCTCTTTCGCTAATCTGCTTCTCTCTTCCCTGAACGAGATCAACGCTGGCCTATGCATGCCTCTTTTAGCTCCGTTCTACACTTCTTCTTCTCTCATTTTCTCTTACCTGAAGTCACAGACCTGTGCCCAGGGTGGGCTTGGCTCCCTTCTATCTCATTCTCTTTTCTCTACCTATAGTCTGCAGTGCCCTCTTGTACATGCGCTCTACACGCATATCTCTACCCACGCTCTGTGGTGCACTCTTATACCCGCGCTCTACGTGCAAACCTCTACTCATGCTCTGTAGCTCAATCTTGTACCAGCGCTCTACGCACAGACCTCTACCAATACCTTGCAGCACACTCTTGTACCAGCGCTCTATACACATTCCTCTACCCATGCCTTGCAGCTCAGTCTTGTACTTGCTCTCTTCGTGCAACCTCTACGAATTCTCTATGACACACTCTTGTACCCTCGCTCTGTAGCGCACTCTTGCACCCACCCTTTTAAAGCGCATGCGTACCCGTGCTTAGCTCGGTACACCTTCACCCGTGCTCAACTCTACTTATCTCCACCCACGCCTAATCCTACATACTTCCTACACATTCAATTTGTCCACAACTATCTCTCCACCCGCGCCTACTTCAACATCCATCCACGCCCTTACATTTCTACCCGCATCTTCAATCCACATAACCTTCATTCACATACTCTCATTCCCTCACAACTTCACACTCGCACTTAGCCATCCATGTTTGCCATTTTATTCTCTCATTTTGCTGATTGCTTCGCTCATCTCTCAAAACAATTAACCCGTGGAGGTTCTAAAATAGTATTTTAGAGTCTTAATTATCGGTTTGATACTTTAACTACCATTGAAGAACGAGCACACTATCAATCCGAAGTTTCAAGATCCATTTAAATTTCAAGTCACATGTTCGTGCACTAAAAACACGATCCATGGCTCGAAGTTAGTATCAAATCGATCGCCATGCCGAGCCCTACAAGAAAACAATCATCTTTCGATCAACCGAGCACCGAAACGACCCCGGATCATTCATGAAAAAGCATGCAAGTTCTAAGGCAATACAGGGACTGTTCTGGAATTCCATGAATTGTTAGGAAGGGGCAAATCTGTCATTTTACATTCTATTTTCTAATTTCTTTTAATTCATTTTAATCTTAATTTTCAGAAATTAAGGTTACTTTTGATCATCCACCCATGTTTGGGGCAAATTCTATGTATACATACCATTATTGGGTCACGTTTGGAGAGAGAGAGCAAGGTGAGAGAAATTTTGATCTGTACCCCTAGGCTTGAGGTAGATATTCTCTCTCTTCCTTTTCTTTTCTTCTCTCTATTCTTATTCTTCTTTCTCTTCCTCTCTTTCTTCTTCCTCTTCTCCATCTGAGTTCCTCGTAGAGGCCATGTGCCATAGTAGCAGTGCCATGCATACCTCTCCCGTGGTCTCACAGGTCGTGCATGGTGATGGCAGTTCCATGCATGATTCTTCTTCCCTTCCTATTCATCTGTCTCTCTCTCCCAGTGACGCCTGCAGATGGTGTTGCTCATCGCCATCCCCAGACGTAGCTTCGACGTCTCAGAGAAGAGCCCAGACTGTGAAACTCTTTGCCGCCTGCAGGGATCTTCCCCTGTTGTGCGCCTGTCGCAGACGACGATACCTATCGCCACCCGCTAGAGGCCTCAGCAATACCTATCGCTGTCCGTGAGTTTCTTTCATGGACTCGATGGTCATCGCAGTCCGTGAGCTTCCTCCGCTCATTTGGTTCTCATCGCCGTCCTTCTTACGTCCCACGCCAATCACCGTGAGCCTCATGAGAACTATCGCCGCGCTCTTCACAAATGGCTATCGCCGCGTGCTCCATGAGAGGATATTGCTGCCCGCGTAGGGTAACGTTACCTTCTTATGTTGCACCGTCCATAGTCCTCTACTCACCCTTTAGCCATGAGCAGTAGTGTCTGGCGTCGTTCTAGCGCCGTGACAATGCTACTCCGTGGTCATGGGTGGCAACGCCTAGCGCTGTTGGGACCTTATCCCCTCCGTCGTCTCACTCTCTTTCATTTTTCTCTCTTTCCTTCTCATCACTCTTTTCTCTCCTCAGTTGATTGAGGTGGACTTAATCTAGCATCGCCACATCGGTCTCGGTTTTGGGTAGTATTATTGTCATGCTGGACCTGAGTACCATGCCCATCTTGCTACCACTTTGAGTCAGTCGCTATCCGGCTATCAAGCTAGACTCGTCCCTTCATCAAGTCTTTTTCTTTTTTCAACCTTTGCTCGAAACTTCTACTTCATCACTCTAGCCCCGCACCTTCTTAGTCACGAGGATGTTGAATGGCCTAAGACAAGGGTGGGTCTCTTAGAACCACTTGTCTTGTAAATTAACCATAGTAGTATTGTATAGAAAAACAAGGAGATTATAGGTCAAGGGAGGTGATTCCGAACCAGCTAAAGCAATTCGGGGGCTTTCCGACATGATCTAAGAGGGTGCCACACGAACCAGCTAGAGTAAGTCCCAAATCCACCTTAAATTCTTCTCTCATCAGTTGGTATACCTGCCCTTACTCTTGAGCAAGGTTTCGAGAGACCGATCTCAAATCTCGGGTTCACTAAAACCTGAGATACGTTCTGTCAGATCACCTAAATCTGAAGGGTGAGATCGAGGCATCGAACCAGCTTGGTGACTCCACTCGGGACTTACTACCCCTTAGTCGGTTCGCTCTTGTTTGACTAGTATCCTCTTTTACTTTCTGCATTGCTTTCTATGGCACCTGGGTTATTCAACCTGATCATTAGTGTCGGGGATTTTCTCATCCCCGCACTCGTGACTGTCCCAGGGAAGAGAACTGCTCAAGCTTCCTTCTCTACTCTCCTTCTGAGTTAGGACTCCCAGGTTCTTGCCTGGGTTAGTGTTAGAGGGGACTTAAAAGTCCTGACTCCCTACTTCGTCGCTCTGGTTGACCCTCCACCATGGCTCCTTGCATCGGTGACACGTCAGCCACCGCACACAACACGCACCCTGCTATTGACATTTCTCTTTTCAGTCATATTACTGGGGCACGCCGGAAGGCGGCCCCATTCACTCTTGCGAGAGGTAAGCAAATTGTTGTCGCTCCAGAGGTTCGCCTCATGGCAACCGCCTATACTCTTTCACCTCTTCGAACCTCTAGACTTAGAGGTTCGGCACACCACGGTGGAGACTTGGCGGCCTCCACATCCTGCACCCAAGGGCTCGTTGTCCATCCACTCAAGTCGCACCTCGGGGTAACCCCTACATTGCCTTGATCTCACATCAAGGGCTAGGCCTTCTTGGGCCGAGCCTTGTGTGCACCATGCATTCGCTTTCCATATCTCGGGGACGCACTAGCTCTATGCCACCTCGAGCACATGAGGGTTGACTGCTTCGTCCTCCCTCCCAGCACACACGACCCCACTCTGTTAGAGATGAGCTTCTGCCTCATCCCTCACAAACACAAGCTCGTGGCTCTCGACCTCTCAAGGTTGAACAAATTGACCGAGCCTAGGTTGACCCCCAAGTCACCCGGATGGTTAACCCTAGAGGGGCATACGCACAACCCTTGTACGTCCCTTCCCAACCCCAACTCAGACGGAGTCATGAACCAACTCCTTCCTCTGCTATTCTTCCAACCCCAAGCAAGCACCTCGATCCTTAGTACTCAAAAGTCTTCCCTAAGAGTACCATCTTGAGTCAGCCTTAGGTCAGCCATACACATGGGCCCCACAAAGGAACTCAAGGCAATGTCCTGATGTCATACAATGGCCTCCAGCCTCCAAGGCAGAAACCCAGGTTGCGTTCTATCCTTGGACCCCACTCCTTACTCCAACTCATAGACACAACCCTTACATGTTCAAAGAAGGCAGGGCAGTCTAGGTCTCAGGCTCGGTTCTGGAATGAGGTCCACAGTCGTCTTAGGGTTAAGTAGAAGAAAGGCCTTCAGATCCAGACCAAAGAAGCCTCCAAGGCAATTGAGGTCGCCACCCTTGATGACCTCTTGCCTCTTAACCCCTTTTCCCTCTTCAAACTCCAGAACCTGAGCGAGTCTAAGAGTATTGCTAGGTCGTCACTGCCCAGAAGCCACGGTCCCAAGACCATCGAGATCTAGTCCTCATAAGATCGGCATACAAGGCTAGAATCAAGTTGGGGCAAGCTGAACCCTTACAGACTGACTTGCCACCCATGACTTGCTGACCATGGTAGTCTGCTCCTCCTTCTGGCTCTAACCTCCTTGAAGAGCCGGTCAGCGTCATGGTGATCAATGATTCTGATGAAGCTCAAGAAGACAGAATGACCAGGTTCGAGGTAATGATGCAATCCATCCTTTAAAAGATGGAACACTTAAAAGCCTCCAGGCCCACTTCCTCTCACCATGAGACCAATTCCCTAATTGGTGAGGACATAGTTCCTAGGAAAACGCCCCCAACAGTCTCCAAAGACAGCTCTGCCTCCCGTGGGGTCTCTTAAAGATACAAAGAAGTTATGGTGGCCCATAGCCTAAAAAACAAGGTCCCAGGCATGTAAGAGACACCGCTCTACAAGAAGCCATACCCTTCGTACATTGACCAAGTACCCTTCCCTTTGAACTATCAAAAGGGGAAACTCCCCCTGTTGAATGGTACTACATATCCGCACCAGCATACTACTCAGTTCCAGGTGGCCTGTCGAGAGACGGAAACTAACGGACGACTCCTCCTTCGCCAGTTTGTCAAGGCCCAGCCTTCCAATAGTAAGCTCGATTGCCTCCCAACTATATACACACGTGGCAAGAGATGGAGCAGTTGTTTTACCAATGCTTCTACAAGGTCTAAAGGAACGTAGAGACCATCAAACTCCTCACCCTGATGCAAGATCCTGGTGAGCCGATTGACAAGTTCATCACCCGATGGAGAGAGTTGGCAACCTACCACACCACTCCCATGACTGAGAAAGAAGCGGTCCAAGCCTGCAAACAGAACATGCTTTCTGAGTTCGCCCTACATGTCGAGGCATCCAATCCACCCTCTATCTCAGAGCTCATCTTAAAGGAAGCTCGTATTAAGGGGTTGTTCAAGCACCATGGCAGCTCTCGTCAGCAACTCCCTGGCTCAAACGCTCGCTCCAACAGTCGTGGCAACCAAAAAGCAGTGATCAGCAAGGCCGTCACTATGACTGACACAAAGAGCGTGGCCCCCCCAGACTTTGGACCTCTCCAAGGCACAGACGCCTCAAACTCGAGGCAAGCAACAATCTTACAATAATGTCCCGCCCCCTAAAAATACTAAGCAAAACGATTTTTGGGCCTAGCACCAGAATAAGGTTTACTCCTTCAACAATGAGTTGAGTCCTACACTACTTTGAGTGCCTCTAGAACAGAAAATGATCCAGCTGCCGGAGGCCAATATTGTAGAGTCAGCTGGGCAGGAGATGAATGAGAACATGAGAGTAGGCCATTCTACTCACGACAACTATAAGATCAACGACACTATCGAAGCCCTTATCAACAAGGGTCAGATAAAGCTCGAAGAGTTGAAGAAAGCATTCGAGGCAACTGAGGCTTCTCACATAGTCACAATCCAAGAGGGTGACAAGGCACCCGCTATTCTCCGTGCATTTTTCTCCATAATGCTTGAAGGACTCGTCAATCCCAAGCCAACAAGGTAACCCAAGTTCCTGCCTTCAAGAACCAAGAACCTCTGGTGCGCATATCACCAGATATTAGGTCATGACATCAGCGAGTGCATCGGCTTCCATAAGCTTCTAGTAAAGAAGCTGCAGCAGTGTCAGGAAGTTTGTGGTAACCCAGAAGGACACCCTCAAGCCCCAGCTCCACTCATGCAAGAAGACCTCCCAGTACAAGACAGGGGAAACACCGAGCAAGACCCTCTACAAGCCGTCTTCGAGGCAATGCTCTGATAGGGTCTTGTCACTCCCAAGCCCGCCAGGCAGCCGAGGCGTCATGCTCTGGGCACGAAAAATCTTTGGTGCCCATATCACCAAGTATGGGGTCACGAACTCAACGAGTGCTCTGACTTCGAAGCTATAATCAAGGAGAAAGTCTAGCAAGGCCACATCGTTTGTACGGTTACCCCAGAATGCATCCATGTTGTCGCGCTCGTTCAAGGGGAAATCAAGATACAAACCCCTCGTGAACGTACACTGGACTCTTCAGAGCCCTCAACCTCTCAGTCTTGAGAAGTCTACGATGATTGAAGTAGGCTCAAGTCCCTGAAGCATGAGGCGGTGCATCAAGCTAGGACTACTCACCAGCCAAAGAGGGTGGCCCAAACACCCCCTCAGGGATCTAGAAGGAGACAGCGAGCACCTAGGTCAATCCGCTGAAGGAATCCCATCCCTCAGCCACCAGTAGAGGAAGAATTCATCAGGTCCCTTCCTCTACTGCCGACCTTGCAAGACTTCATCCCAGACGCAGCTCTCCTTAGCCTTTCATCCAATCAGGCGGACATCCTTGTGCCACCAGCTGCTCAGGATTCCTCCAATATGGGTGACGATGATAAAAGAACCCCACAATGGTCAAAGCCTAGGCAAGACCTAAAATACCCCCTGCACATGTCCAATTCCGGCGACGACGTAAAAAGCTGCCCGAAATGATCTAACCCTTCTTCCCCACCTTCCTCTTCTATTTTCTCCATATGTATAGGTCGACAGTGCCCAGACTTTGACACTCTAAATAGAGAGTTCAGAAGCACTAGCCTCACCAGGCCATAAGAGATGTTGGCCCAGGCTGCTGGATTCTCAATAGTCGTCGACCCCCTGTCCTCCCAAGCCAAAAACGAGTCATTCTCAGGCAACCGCTCTCACGAGGCCTGCCACATGATCCAATTGTATGAAGCACCCAGCTTGGGGCAAGCACCAAGCAATCCTAGCCACATCATCATGGACTCCTCATTCGAAGCTACCCTTATATTGCCTTGACCAGCCAAAGACTGGTCCTCCCCACACTCGGCCCCTCCTAGAAGCTGAGATGTCAGGATCATGGGTTTCTGCAGTCGAGGTCAAAGAAAATCCTTGTGAGTTCCCTAATAAAGAACTTCAGGAAGCTCCAGAAGAGTGGGAAGAAGGCGATCAGGCCACGACGAATGAGCTCGAAGAGATCAACCTGGGGGATGAGGCCAACTTTCATCTCAGCAAAGATGTCCCCAGAGGAGAAAGGAAATTATATTTCCCTCCTTTGAGCAAATCGAGACATCTTTGCCTGTCATTATCATGCAATGCCCGGTCTAGACCCTCAATTTTCTCTCCATCGACTCGGTATTGATCCATCAAACCCATAAAGCAGAAATCAAGAAGGTTTCGACCCATCGTCGAGATGCAGATCGACGCTGAAGTGGATAAACTCCGGCAAGCTAGATTCATACATGAAGTTAAATACCAAAGATGGATGGCAAATGTCGTCTCAGTCAAGAAGAAAATTGGTCAAATCAGGGTTTGCATTGACTTTCACGATTTGAACACCGCATGCTCTAAGGATGACTTCCCCCTGCCGTTCACTGAGATGCTTGTCGACACCACTGCTCATTGTTAGATCTTCTCCTTTATGAATGGATATTCTGGTACTATCAAATCAGGATGGCGTCAGAAGATGAGGAGGCCACTGCGTTCCTAACCCCAAAAGGTGTCTTTTGCTATACTGTGATGCCTTTCAGGTTAGAGAATGTCAGTGCCACGTACCAGCGAACCAAGACGACCTTCTTCAAGGACATGATCCACAAGGAGGTGGAGTGCTATGTGGATGACTTGATGATGAAGTCTGAAACAAAGGATACTCACATACAAGACCTTAAAAAAGTCTTTGATTGGCTGCGGCGTCACCAACTCAAGATGAACCCTCTGAAATGTGCCTTTGGAGTACGCTCAGAAAAGTTCTTATGGTTCATTGTGAGGTATCGTGGAATGGTGATCAAGTCAGTCAAAGTCAAGGAATTCAGGAGGACATGCTGCTCCTACAAGCCTCCATGAACTGCGGTCTCTCCAAGGATAGCTCGCCTACATTCGGAGGTTCATCTCAAACCTTTTAGGGGATGCAGACCTTTTCACACCTCCTGAAGAAGGACACTCCTTTCACATGGGATGAAGCGTGCCATGCTGCACTCGATGACATCAAGCAGTACTTGTTGAACCCACCAGTACTCTCCACTCTAGTGTTAAGAAGGCCTCCTAGCCTTTATGTGACCTCCCTTGATGAGTCACTCGGGGGCACTCTTGGCATAGAATAATGATGGTGGGAGAGAGATAACACTCTATTATCTCAGCCGCAGAATGTAAGGAGATGAGAAGAATTACCCTCCCATCGAAAAGATGTGCTTAGTCTGGATCTTTGGAGTACAAAAGCTTCGCCATTACTTACTCGGTCACAAGGTCAAGTTAATCTCCAAGGCAGTCCCGGTCAAGTTCCTTGCTTGTCAGGACGTTTGGCCAAGTGGGCATTATAGCTGATGAAGTTCAACATCACGTATGTACCGCATAAGGCAGTTAAAGGTCAAGCCCTAACAGATTTCCTCGTAGCTCACCCAGTCCCTTCAGAATCTCCCCTGTCAGCGACCTCCCAGATGAGGAAGTTTTTTGTATGACGCTAACTCAACTGTGCCAAATGTACTTGGATGGGGCATTCCAGTCTGATAGAGGGGGCGCCGAAGTTGTGTTCTTAACTCCTGATGGGGAAGTGATCCCTCTATCCTCCTCACTTGAAGAGGTATTTTCTAGTAACGAAACAGAGTATCAAGCCCTGATAATCAGACTGGAAATCACCCAAGAGCTAGACTTGGAGCACCTGAACATCTTCGGTGACTCTGAGCTGGTCATCTAACAGCTTTAGGGGATTTATGAAGTAAGGAAAGATAACCTTAAGCCTTATCATCTTAGGGCCAAATCTTATATGGCCCAGTTGGATGATTTCTATCTGAGTCACATCCTTAGAAGGCTAAACTCGCAAGCTAATGCACTCTCAAAGCTCAGCGCCACCATTCAATTGTCTTCACCAGGACCCACTCCAGTCTGGGTAACTGAATAGAGACACATCGACTTGAGAACCGAAGTTGATGCAGATGATGAGAGGGATGTCTTCCCTGAATGCTCACGTTACCCATTTAGGGCACTCCTCACGGCCAAAGATGTCATTGAGTTAGAGCAAGAGATGCCCCAAGGTAATGAATCCAAGGTCAAGAAGCAGGAGCTTAAATTTTTCGATCCGATATGTGCACAAGTTGAACAAGTCGGACTGGAGGGAGCCATTCATAGACGTTATAAAACATGGAAGGCTACCTCAGAATTGGGTGGAACGTAACGACATTTGATGGATGGCTACCAAGTACACCCTTCTCAATGGGGACGGTCTCTATTGTCGGTTGTTAGACGAAATTCTCCTCAGATGCATCGATACACAGGAAGCAAGCAAAGTACTCGAACAAGTGCACTCGGGTATCTGCCGGCTGTGTCAATCCGGCCCTATGCTCTACGAGCGCATATGAAAGCTCAACTATTATTGGCCTTCAATGGTGGATGACGCCCAAAACTATGCTCAGAGATGACAGGTCTACCAGATTCACTCAAGCCTCATTCACTAATCCCCGGAGCCTCTCCATCCTACAGTGACATCATGGGCCTTTTCCTAGTGCGATATGGATATTGTGGGACCCATCGACCCTCCTTCTGCCTTGGCTCATGCCTTCATTCTAGTAGCGACAAACTACTTTTCCAAGTGGGTTGAAGCGATCCCTCTCAATCAAGTTCCAGGGACCACTGTGGCCAACTTTATGTAGCACCACATCATCTATCGATTCGGGGTTTCGGACCAAATAATCTCCGATAATGGCCCCCAGTTCAGAAGTCATCATGTTGATCGCTTAGCCAACCAGTTCGGCCTCATGTGGAAATACTCGACTATGTACTACCCTCGAGCCAAGCTAAGGCGTTCAACAAAACTTTGTGTGGGGTACTCTGAAAGTTAATTTCAAAGTAAAAAAAAACTTGGCATGAGAAGCTGCCCGAAGCTATGTGGGCTTATCGCACCACCACCTGAAATGCTACAAACTCCAGTCCCTATTCCCTGGTCTATGGAGGTGAGGCAGTCTTACTCTAGAGGTTCAAATACCCTCGCTCCTTGTCACTCTACATTAGGGACTGACTCAAGATGAGAGGATCAAGCTCCGTTACCAAGAGTTGGATGCCCTTGACGAAAAGAGACTAAAGGCCCAGCAAAAGCTCGAGCTCAATCAAGGAAGAATGAAGATAGCCTTTGACAAGTCTATCAAGGTTCTCTCATTCGCTCGTGGGGGTCTTCTCTTAGCAGGCAAGAGACCGATTGTAAAGGAAAATTCCAAAACAAGTGAGAAGGTTTGTTCGTAGTGAAAAAGGTCACACCAAATGGGGCCTATGTATTGGCAAACTCGGATGGAGAGGAGGCAATGCCCCCTATCAACGGACGATACCTGAAGAAGTACTACCTTTGATGTATCCCTAAATGTGGTATGCGCAGTAACAAAAGAAGGAAATGAAAAAGAAGAACATTAAGCCAGCTCAAAAGAGGTTCATTTCTTTCATTGCATTAAAAAGAGTTACAAGTTACAATCAAAAGCCCATTACTAGGGAAGTTACCAAGGTCTTGCATTTAAGGATAAGAGGACGGTTACAGATCAAAAAGAAATGCCCTCCTCATGAAGAAGAAGAAAACCCACCAAAGACATGCTCTCTTAATGAAGAAGCAGCAAAAACCCATTGAGAAGAAGAAGCCAATCATTTTCGAGTCAGCTTCAATACATCAGATGAGGCATGGCTAGCTTCCAAGGAACCGAACCACAATGGAACAACATGGCTTCAACAGCCTGCGACGACACAACCTTCTAGTTTGTCATCACTCTTGACCCCTTCGAGACATCGTCGTCCATATTTATCACTGTGCACTATTCAACACCATGCGCACGCGTCCTACCATCACCGTGGGCAAGCTAGCGCTGCATGAGAACATTGTCGTGAGCAGCATGCTCCCAAAAGTGACTTTTGCCGACCGTGGCCAAGGGACATGCCAAGGCAGTGCTAGATGCGACTTAATGGCACACATGCCCTCGTTGTACCTTGGTTCCCACCATCCCCAATTCCCCAGGGGCATTAACCCTCGTGTTTCTTCGGTTTCCCTAGCTATCTCCCCACGGTGACGGTCAGCCTTCTCACGTCGCCTCCCTCGCAATCCTTCGAGTTTCGTCGGAAATACTTCTCCGACCATCGGGAATCCTCACCTGGCCCTATTCTTTTCCCTACCGACATAGGCTATCTCGGTCGGAATCACTTCTCTATCTGATGGGAATCCCCATCTGACCCTGTTCTTTCCCCCTTTCTGACAGACAGAGAATTCACTCCTAACCACCAGAAAAACCCTCCCTCACTGTCTACTCATTACCAAAGTTAGCGAAAAGCCACCGAAAATTCCTGAAAGCTCATTGTCTAGGTGTCCCTTCTCCTTGCTTCTGCACTTCCGCAATTCGCCACAAGCTCATCAAAATTCTACTGAGTTCCCAGCAAGCCCACTGCTGTTCCTCCTTCTTCTCCTCTAATAACCAGAGGACCGACTGAATCCTCTGAACTCTCTACAACCTCTCTTCAACCGAGGAACGACCAAAGGAGCACTCAACCAAATAGGGCACCTCTGCAAACTGGCTAAGGCCTCGAGAAGCCTTGTTCTTTTCTCGAAGAGCTTTGGCACTCTCTAAGGATGTTTGCAAGCACCTTGCAAAGGCTCACAACCCACTGAAGATCACCAAAAAGAGCACCCTTTCTGTTGCAGATTTCAGTCGGGAAGTTCTAGCCGAGAAATCTCTCCTAAGAAGCACAGGCCCTCTCTCTCTCTCCAAGAAAGCTCTTCAACTTTTGTACCCTTCGGTAAACAGTAAAGAGCGGATTTTCCCCCTTTTATACTCAACAGTAGCGCAAACTGCACTAGACAAACATGAAATGGCGCTCCAGTTCCCAGTTCCTGATGGCAATAAGACCAGGCCAGCTCAGGCCAAGCCCGAGACCCAAAAGGGTTTTCATCGTTCGCTTCACCCAAGGAATATCATCGTGCGCCTCGTCAAGACTATTGTCGAGCGTCCTTGCCCAAAGGTCATCGCTGCGTGCCTTGTCAATGAGTCATCGCCATGTGCCTCGTCAAGGGCTACTACCGCGTGCTTCACCAAGGAACCTACCGTCGTGCACACATCATCTAAGCCTAATGCCGCTTGCGCCATCCAACACTTAATGCCACGTGCATTTCATGGCACTCCCATCTGGACCTTTGTTCTGCATCCTCGGGAAGTTCATTCCCTGCACCACATTCTCACTCCTAAGGGAGTCCAATCTTTGGTGATGGCTCTGTTCCTCATAGATATGCATTCTCTCACCACACTATGGTCCAGA
>NW_006497279.1:898336-935506 GCF_000471905.2 Amborella trichopoda
TCCTGCACATGCCTTGGGGCATTACTCCCCAAAGAGGATCATCTTGTTGACCCTAGCCCGCTTCCGCCTTACAGAGGGCAGGAGGTTCTTCACTCATTCGACTTCTCCTCGATAGAAGTCAGACATGTTTTGGTGATGCTCCGCCTCGTGGCAAAGACAAACTACCATTTCTCCGAGGCTAGCAAACTCCCTGGACTTCGACTCCAGCATTATCCCAGCCTCCAGTCTCTCCTCAAGGGATATGGCAATATTATCAACTGCAACCTCCTCAAAAAAAGAGATCAGGTCCACAAAAGTAAAATTTGCAGGATACTCTCTTTCCCCCTGGGCCAGATAAGCTGTCGTAGGAGCATTGGTATGCGCTCTAGATCACTTTCACTGCAGTAGGTTCAAGATTAAGAGAAATGGAGAGATGCCTAAGAAGAACATGGGAAGACACATTTAAAAGAAGGTGAAGAGTTAGAAACCACCAGAAAGATGAATTGACAAACTAGGATAGCAGACGGTTTCCCGTTAAGAAGTTGATGGTTTTTTTCCTTGAAAATGATGAATATTGTATAGGAAAATGACAAATGAGATGGTAAATACATTCCAATGAACACTTAACAAGGATTCAGTTGCGAATGGCCCAACTTTGCCTTTGAAAAGTACAATCATTTATCCCCAATTGAAGACTAAGAACGACTACTTGAAGATATGCAGCGAACATATGATGGATGATCATTTTTTAGTTAAAAATAAGTGTCGTTCTTAATATAATTATTTAAGAATGCCCCGTTTGACTATACTCTGAGCATAGCTTAGTCGATGGATTTTGATATTCGATGAAGATTCTTGACGATGCAGTCTCAAGCTGCCCAGTGATTGCTTAACCCATATCAGTCTAAACAGTAGTATCAAGCTACCTAGAGATGGCTTAACCCATCTCAGTGATAACAACAGTCTTAAGCTGCCCAGAGATGAATTAACCCATTTTAGCCTCAACGGCAATCAAGAGCTGCCCAGAGATGGCTTAACCCATCTCAATGTCAAGCTGCGCAGAGATGGCTTAACCCATCTCAGTCTCAATGGCAATCTTAAGTTGTCTAGACACCCATCTCAGTCTCACGCTATGCAGATATGGCTTAACCCATCTCAGTCTCAATGGTAGTCTCAAGCTGGCCAGAGATGCCTTAACCCATCTTAGTCTCAACAGCAATCTCAAGCAACCTAGAGGTGACCTAACGTATCTCAGTCTCAACGACAGTCTCGAGCTGTCCAAAGATGGATTAACCCATCTCAGTTTCAATAACAATCTAGAGCTGCCCAACGATGACTTAACCTATCGTCAGCATCATTGTCCGACAGATAAATCCTTAAAAGCTTTACGGATCGTACAACAAATTAGTTATTGCAAAAGGGGAATTGTTTCTTTTGAACGAGGAATTCTCTCATGAAATCAGCACTGTTAGACTCTTGGCTCCTTAATTTATCACCCTTAAAAGGTGTAGCACTAATTGAGTTGAACAACAAACAAAAGTGGTTGTAACCCACTGACAATATTGACGAATCCCTGATTTTGCTCCTGGGAGATCATGAGGTTCAAAAGTTTGAAATTCAAAGACAAGCGTCAACGATTGTATCTTCGAGAACAACCAAGCAGTGAGATCAACCACGTGAAATAATAAACACAAGAGGTATACTAAATTACGAAAATAAGGACTACGCTCTACAAGATCTGTGATTCAAATGAGTGGATAAACTCAAAATGAAGATGGAGGGTGAAGATTCAGATATGGGAAATGCATGGTTATCCCTTGAAAAACCATAATTTAAAAATATAGAAAGGGGATTTCTCGATTAAATATGCGTCACACATGTCTTATAAACACAAACTAGAAGAGATAGAAGTGTTCTTGAGAGGTTTTGCCTCAGTAAGAAGCAAGAGTAGAAAAGGGAGTGATATTCGATACCACGAGGAAAGAGATAATCATTTCCTACGACTGATTTGAGACCTGTTCTCTTAGAAAGACCATACTCGAAGGATAACACCCATGCGTACATCCATAGGTGTACGGGCCGATATGCCATCAATGTTTTCTTTTACCTTTAATATGTTTGTATTTTCTTCTTTAAAAACAAATACATAGGTCTCAAAGCTAGAATCAAAGGTTTTCGACTTTTTTTATTTTCTTAAGTCGATGTAAATTGTAACAGAGGATTAAACCTCTGGAATTGCTCAGTGACTAGTATAAATATAAAGCATGTGTTTTTGATATGAAGTGCATAGGTGAATTTGGCCCCGAATGTGATGTCCTCTGGTTTTTATTTGGAGTCTAATGTTTTTCTAAACATTCCACATTTTTAAGCATCCACATTTTGGTGCATCCAATAATGCAGTGGCTTTTGGGTTTTTTGATTGTATGGTAGGTGAAGGGGGTAAGGGAGCGACTCTTGTCATGAGAGGCTCGAATGTAGGTGCAAAAGGGGTAAGAGGAGGCTGGCTAGGTGCAAAAGGGGTAAGAGGAGGCTGGCTAGGTTGCACAGCCAGGGTAGGTGTCAGGAGAATAGGAGTGGTCGTGGATGAAGAGTTCTCAAGTTCTTTGAGGAAGGTAGGTGAAGGGTTTGGGTTTTCCGTTACCAAACATAGATGCCTTGGTCGACAACATTGCTGGGCACGAGATTCTATCATTCGTGGACAGCTTCTTGAGTTACAACCAGATCCTTGTGGCAGAAGAAGACCAAATCAAGATGTCATTCATAACGCAATGGGGAACCTACTGTTACAAAGTCATGCCCTTCGGTCTCAAAAGCGCAGGAGCAACTTATCAACGGGCAATGACTAGCATCTTCCACGATCTAATACATACCATTATGGAAGACTATGTCGATGACATTTTGGTCAAGGCAAGGACCAGATCTGATCATCTCACCAACCTAAGAACCATTTTCGAAAGACTCCGGAAACATCAACTCAAACTCAACCCACAAAAATGTGCCTTTGGAGTTGAATATGGCAAATTACTAGGCTTTATAGCATGCCAAAGAGGCATTGAGGTGGACCCGTCCAAAATACGAGCCATCACTGAAATGCCTCCTCCACGGAACATCAGAGAAATCTGTGGGCTTCAAGGTCGCATACAGGCCATAAGGCATTTCATTTCACAACTGATGGATAAGTGCACACCATTCAATAGACTCCTTAAGAAGGACACCCCATTCATATGGGACAATGATGCCAAGAAGTGTTCGATCAAATCAAGGAGTACCTCACTAAACCTCCCATCCTTAGTCCTCCTTGTCCAGATAAACCCCTATTTCTATACATGTTAGTGAAAGAGAAGATCATGGGGGCAGTGTTAGGACAATAGAACGACCATGGAAAAGAACATATGATATACTATGTTAGCAAAACTATGGTCGACCATGAGACAAGATACATAGATATGGAAAAACACTGCTTAACGTTTGTGTGGGCCATGCAGAAATTAAGACATTATGTCTTATCTCATTCAGTCAAACTCATATAAAAAATTGACCCACTCAAATACCTATTAGAGGCCAGTCCTCAACAGACATTGAGCAAAGTGGAGGATGCTATTGAGTGAGTTCGAAATCGAGTATGTCACTCAAAAATCAGTCAAAGGACAAGCCATTGCTGACCACTTTGCTGAACACGCACTGCCAGATAACATTCTCGTTAACACGAATCTCCTTGATGAGAAACTCTTCACAATTGAGGACTCCATTTGGGAGCTCTACTTCGACGGTGCAAAGAATGAGTACGGGTCAGGTGTAGGAGTTATACTATGTTTACCCGAAAAGATTTTAATACCAACAACCATCAGGTTGAATTTCTCATGTACCAATAACGTTGCTGAATACGAAGCCTTGATAGCTGGGCTTGAGAATGCCATGGGAATGAAAATTCAACAAATACGAGTGATTGGTGACTACTTACTTATCATAAACCAAGTTCGAGGGATTTGGAGGGTGAATGAAAGAAAGCTCAAACCCTATCAAGAAAAGGTGGAAAAGATGATTCCATACTTTAAGAAATCACCTTTCAGCATGTAACTAGGAAAAATAATCGGTTCGTCGATATCCTTGTGACCCTTGCTTCAGTGGTTGATATTCCTATAAAAATCACCACGCTGCCATTCTACATCAGGAACAAACATGACCCTTCCCCACCAAGGATCGAAAAAGAAATAGAGCAAGAAAATGAGAATGATGGGGAAGTGTCTCTCGTGGCTTCAAATGCGCTAGGTAAAGCAAAACCATGGTTCCACAATGTTTTGTCCCTGCTAAAAGATGGGTTATACCTAGAAGGAGCCACCAAAAAGGATAAAGAAGCCCTTCGAATGTTTTCAATGGGATTCTTGGTAAGAGGTGACCCCCTGTTAAAGAAATCCTTCGATGGCATCATTCTACGGTGCCTCGATCAGTCAGAAGTTGACTAAGCACTAACATAATTGTATAATGAAGGAGGTCATTCTGGGGCAGCCACCTTAGCTCAGAAAATTAGGAGCCAAGGCTATTACTGGACCACTAAAGACTGATGGAAGTTCGTTAAGAGGTGTCCCAAATGTCAACTCTATGGAGACCTCATCCACGCACCGTCCGTATCACTCAACTCAACACCGTTAGTATGGCCCTTCGCCATGTGGGGTCTTGATATCATTGGAATGATATCACCAAAATCCTCAAACGGCCACCGTTTTATATTAACGTCTAAAGAATACTTCACCAAATGGCTAAAGGTCACGTTATTTGTTAAAATTGAAGGCCAACATGTTGCCCGTTTCATAAAGAATGACATTGTATTCAAATTTGGAGTTCCTGAGTCACTCATCACTGACAACGGATCCCATCTCAAAAATGAAAAGGTCACTAGGGTGTGCAAAACATTTGGGATAACACAGAAATTCTTCGCAGCTTACTATGCTCAAAGAAACAAACAAGCAGAAGCTACAAATAAAGGACTTCTCAGAATCATAGACAAAATAATAGAAGGTGGGAAGGATTGGCACGAAAAGCTAAATGACGCCCTTTGGTCCTATCGGACAACTGAGAAGACTCCTACTGACATGACCCCATACTCGTTGGTGTATGCTATGGACGCAGTGCTACCTATCGAGGTTGAGATACCATCTATACGAGTCCTTATTCATAAAAATTAAGATGAGGAACAAAAGATCGAGCATGAATCACGACTACGAGCAACACATAGTATCGTTGCTTACAAGCGTAGAACCGAGCTGACATACCAAAGAAAACGTGTTCCTTGAAAATTCAAAGAAGGAGACATGGTACTGAAGAAAATCTTCCACACTTTTACAAATCCACACCCTTTAGGCAAGTTCAAACCTAATTGGGAGGGGCCATTCATGGTTACCCCAGTGCATGTAGGCAATTCTTATAAGATAAAAAATTAGGAGGGGTACGAACTCAACAACCTCATTAATGCAATGTATCTCAAAAAATACAACCCGTAACAAGCTAAAAAACGTGGTGAAAACCTGAAAAGGCATCACAAAGAAAAATAAAAAAATTAAAAAATTAAAAAACAAAAAAATGGAAGTGGTGAAAACCTGAAAAGGCATCACCAGTAAAAGGAATAAAAAGATCTCCAAGAATGAGCTTTCAATGCAAAACACTCAAGTACAAACAAGTACTTGCAAGTTTCAATAATACTACACAAGCAGCCCCTGAAGATGAAGACTCCTCCTAGACCCTGTAGGTTCTTAACAGAACCAACTCAGAAAGATGTAGGAGGGTGACATGAATGTAAAACCGAAGTGATTTCGACGAACCCTGAAAAACGTCAAGACCCTCCAAGATGGAAGCTCGATAAGAATCCAGAGGGCTCTTCATGGATCCGCGATGCAGAAGATGAATGATCCAAAGGTAAAAAGACAACTTCGTGATTTCTGAATTCTCACGATCCCACAAGGGAATCCTTTCATCATCTTTGGGTAGAATAGAACAAAGAAAATGACCACCAAAGGGGCCACAAGGGGCAAAAATGTAAGGCCCATCCCTTTTGAAAATGTTGTTTCAATTTGATTATTAAAATCATTTGTTTTCAAAAGCTTTCTCCTTTTATAAGGGACTTTCCCCATCACTACAAGAGGCTAAGCTGTTAGTCAATCTGGCCTCGCTCTCGAAGCCAACTTCCTATTCTTATTATGAAGGCTTGAAACTAGTCAGGCACTCCTTGGTTGTATGAGTATAACTACCAGCTACCACATATCGGAGATGGGTGAACCTCGCCAATGACAATATTTGCTAGTCTGGGAGCATTTTTCTCTTGACTGGATCCCTTGAGGCAAAATGAGTCAAGCTCATCTCCGTGTGTGCATACGATGTCCCAATACCTGGAAATTCGAGACAATGACCCCACAACTAAGGGCTTGAGTTTGTAACAATTCAGTTTGGAAATTGGGTGTAAAGAAAGTGTTGTACTCTACTTCAACGAGTCAATTGCACATGTATAAGTTAAAAGACCCCCCAACAGGGACAATAAAAAAAAAAGAGAAATCAAGCAGAACAGAAAACAAAATTTTGACTATCTCAAAATTTAGACCTTATTCATCCATTGAAAATTGGGTTATTACAGGCCAATGTACTGAAAATGAGAGTGATCACAAGATCAACTCATTCATGCCAAGGAAAAAATTAAAGAAAGGAAAATAGTTTGGCTATTTAGTCTTCGACTTCAGATCAACATCCTTCTCCTTGAGTTCCACCACGAAGGCCACCCATTGAGCTAATTCGACTTCAGCCTCTTCCAAGTTGATGTCAGATGTGTCCTCATTTGATTTGATTCATTTATTTGAACAAGAGGCGTCATCTTCTCGATGAGGCACAAGATCCTGATCAAGAGCAGAAGACTCGCTACGAAGTCTTGAAGACTTGGGGCATAGTGGAAGTGGGCAGGCACGTTCCCACCAAGAATCATAGTTCGAAGTGGTCGTGGGCTTGTCTTACTTAGCTAACCCCTTACTAAAAGATGACTTCTTTCCCTTCCATGACAAACTTACCTTGACCAGAAGGGTAGATAAATGTCGTCGAAGTGGAAAGATAGGGTGACGATCGATCGCCTCTTTCAAAGAAGTGTAATTCTAAGTATGGAAAAACTGACGAAGCACCCTCTAAGGGAAATACCCCTCTGTGAAGTGCTGCCCCACCAGAGTAAGGCATGAATGCCCCATAGCACACAGCAATAGGGATACATTTTTCAAGACCCCTGATCACCCAATCAAAGAACAATAACGCGTCAAGAATCATACGATAATAATTGACATCTCAGGGTCGGGTGATGTCATTGACATATGCCAGTCCAAGAGCAGTAGATACGGTCATAATTGATCGAGGAGCAGTAGATCCAGCAGTTCCATATCAACCCATTGACTAGGTGAAGAATAAGCAGCCCCCAACAGTCACGCACCCATGATAGAATGGTCGTCAGTGACAGTGGAAGGTTGAAACGCAATCCCTACGAGGTTCAGGTCAGAAATCCGGGCAACTTCCTCCAAGGTTGGTGCTGTCTCGCCCGTAGGAAGAAAGAAGGTATTTGTCTGATGATTGAACCTTTCAGCGAGTGCTTCGAGGAGCGGAAAATTCATATGGCAAGAGGCCATGTTCAAGATACCCATCATCGATATTGAAGCCAGAAGGGCCATGAGCTTGGGCCACTGCCGAGCAGAAAGAAACCAATCTCGGAACCATGGCCCGATAATAGGAAAGCCATTGACGAGTTGGGGAACTTCACTTGATCGAAGTCCCTGAGAAATATGAGAGGGCAGAGTTTCAAGGAAGTGCCTAACCCTATGAAAAAAGGGGGAATCCTTCTCCTCTCTTCCGTTGACAACCCGCTCGAAAACCTTCCCCTTGCCCTTGGAGATCGCGTTGTCCTTCTTAAGAGCTATGAAAGCTTAATGATGGATGCAATAAAATCCTGTAAAAATCGAGGGAAGATGATGAGGAAAGAGGATGAAGCTGAGAGAATGAAAATTGAGTCTGAAAGTTGAGAGAAGAATGGGAGGGGGATGATTTTTATAATAATAAAAAAAAAACCCGACCTAAAACATATCCTATAGTTCTCTACTTCGGCCAACAACGGGTTTAGATAACCTTAAAACCAACAAAAATAAAAATAAAAAATTTTTAGGGTCGGAGGTCTGGGTGACATGCCCCATGTTGCCCAATTTTTAAAAAACCCCCTTTTAATCCCTCAAATTTTCCAATAAAAAAAAGAAATTTTTTTATGGGCGACACTGGCCATGTCGCCCAGCCTATGAGGGCGACACCACTAGTGTCGCCCATACATTTTTGCCAAAAGTTTTATGTTTTCCAGCAAAACACACTTAATAATAATAAAAAAAAAAAAGAGTTTTTTTTAAGCGGGCAACACCAGCCATGTCGCCCAAACCTGGGCGACACCACCAGTGCCGGCCAAAAGGTTTTCCTCGAAACTTTCCCCACTCAATTTTAGGGGGCTTCCAGGGATCAAACTTGGTTTTTCATGGTTTTTATGATCATTTTCAAACATTTTTGTGAACTTTTAAAATAAAGCGCTCCTCGATGGCATTAGCCTAAACTGGCAACAAATTTTCCAAAAAATATAAAAACAAACTCAAAAAAATAAAAACACTCCTCAGTGGCATGAGCTTAAACTGCCAACCCATTTTTCAGAAAATTTCAAAAAATTCAAAAAAATAAAAACACTCCGCGGTGATATGAGCCTTAACTGCTAACCAAGTTTCCAAAATTTCAAAAAAATAAAAAGAGAGAGAGAGAACACTTCTCGGTGGCATGAGCTTAAACTGTCAACCAAAGTCCGATCTAAGGCACAGCTACCTTGTTTCTATGGGAAAACGCCAAAGTCGTGCGATGTTAAAGAGCCGAGATAGGAAAAACATCAAACTCGTGCTATGTTAAAGAGCCGAGACCGAAAAAATGTCAAACTCGTGTGACTCGTTAAAGAGCCTAAACAGGAAAAACATCAAACTCGTACGACATAAGAGAGCCGAGACAGGTAACGTCTAGCCCGTATGACATAAAATGCTGGATGAGTTTAGAAAACAACCACCCTGTTCAATGTGTTCAAGGCACAACCACCCTATTCAATGTGTTCAACGCACAACCACCTTATTCAAATGTCTTTCCCTGTACAATGCTAAAGGTCGGGTATATCTAGTTCAACGTCAAACTCGTGTGACGTAAAAGAGCCGAGACAGGTAACGTCTAGCCCCGTATGACATAAAATGTCAAATGTTTTCAGGGCACAACCGCCCTGTTCATTGTTGTTCAGGGCACAACCACCCTATTCAATGTATTCAAGGCATACCCACCTTGTTCAAATGTCTATCCCCGTATGACGTAAAAGGGTGGGGTGTATGGTCCATCGTGCATGACGCTAAACAGCTTAGAGGGCTCTATGGTTGCAGGAGTTAAAACTGCTAACCAACTTTGTTTTTCAAATATCTTTCTCTTTTCAAAATTTTCACTATATGTACGTGATTTCAAAAACTTTAATTTCTTTGTTAAAATCATAACATGTCCCTGCTCCAGGTTCTACTTCAAATCTCCCCCTACTTTCAAAATTTCTAAAAAAATTTCTAAAATGAAGGAGCTTGGACACTCGTATATGATGAATACCGCGTTGCCACATTTACCATATTGCTGCCTTGTCTCTCTCTTCGGATTCAACCAGACGATTCTCTTCCTATAGAAGGTCTTTTCCTATAGATAGCCTTAGGAAACCCTAAGGAGATCAAAGAAAATGCCGGGGATAAAAATTTCAAATTGTAAAACCCCTGAAGTTAAGTGGCATGGCCAGAAAATCCAAGTCGAGTTTCAACCTTATGTAACTCACCAACAACGTCGAAAACCCTAGGAGGAAAAATGCCTTAGTTCGGTGAGCATAATGACTTGGAGGGATAGTTGATATGCCCTTTGTCCACGTGACATCAGGACGAAATTTAAAATTTTTGCTTTATCTTTGATGTTCGCCTGCCCCTCAAAGGACAGGGAACACCATTGTGTCTACTTTTTTTCCACTCACCTGTCCCTCGAAGGATAGGGAGTGCCAAAGAGGGGCAACTGTAGACACCCCATTCTAAAACTAGAAAATTCTATGATTTGTTGGACTCTTAGGACCACATTATCCTAATAAACCCAAAATCCATAGTTCACACAGCCTACCCTGTGACCTGGAACCAGTCCGCCTGCTCGAAACCTGTTTTGACCCAAATTTCTATAAACCCCCTATTTTACCAAAGAAATATTTAAAAATAGTAAAACAAAATCTATTTTGACCCAAAATGGTTTTTGGTATCTTCACAAGAGGATGAGGAATGTACCTAAAAAGGAAATCTCAATTTGGAGCAATTTTGGGTTGGGAGACATGGCCCGTGTCGCCTAGACCATTTTTCCCCAAATCGTTTTTTTTTTAAATTTTTTACCTTTTTTGCTTTTTTGTGGGTGACACTATGTGTGCCGCTCAAGCGACATGGCCTGTGTCACCCAAATCCATGACCTACAAAAGTTGTACCTTTTGACCAGAGATTTCCTTGTTACGCATGAGTATCATTCTCAATGAATTTTGCCCCCCTTTAGCATCTTTTTTGGACCATTTAGAGGGGGATGGAGAGAGAAACAGGAGGGACTTCAAAAAAAGAAATGCTAGAGAGAGAAAAACCCTAGCAGAGAAAAAGAAACATAAGAGATAGAGATGGAAAACCTGAGGGACTTGCAGGAGAGAAAACCTTGGAAATTGCGTTAGGAAGCCTTAGCCCCTTGAAAGAAAACCCCAGATCTACCCTTAGGACACAGACCAGATCTATCCTTAGGACACAAAATCCCAAATCAAAGCCTTCACACCGACGAGATTTGCTAATAAACATTCGACTCAGAGAGACAAAAGAGGATCGGTTCTGATAAGGGCGAGACCTAGAAGGCTCGGGAGCCCCGGGCCCTTCAGCCCGATTCGGTACCATTTCTTTCCTTTTCTTCTTATTTTATTATGTTAATTTTATT
Source organism: Amborella trichopoda (assembly GCF_000471905.2). The sequence continues at coordinate 909,362 of NW_006497279.1, forward strand.
TTGATTTTTTTTGTTAATTTTATTCAAGATCACATTTTGGACGCTTTGGATCATGCTGGCCCTGCCACAGATCTGAGAATAAATCTGCTCGTTTCTATGCAGATTTGGCATCAGATCTGAATTTGAATTGTCCCACTTTATTCATTATCTTATTTATTGCATCTTCATTTATTTTAAGGCATTAAAATCGAGAGCTCTTCATTGGAACTGATTTCCTCATAAACAATGATGCTCTCATGCTCTCAAGGGACTATCATATGGATCTGATCCAGGCCCTTTTCGATCCAGAGGTATATGAGGCTGAAGTGGAACCCATTGAGGTGGACCCATCTATCTTCAGTGGATGTATGACGATCACCTTCTCAGAGGATGATCTGCAATTGGGAGAAAAATTTCACAATCGCCCGCTTTTTGTGACTTGTGAGCTACATGCATGCCCCATCAACCAAATTATGTTGGATGGAGGGTCCGCAGTCAACCTTATCCTAAGGAGAATCCTCACTTAGTTGCGATTAAGTTTTGAAGATCTCACTCCGACTCATATCACAGTCTAGGGATTCAACCAATCAAGAGAGAAGCTGGCCGGCACTGTCCACCTTTGTCTTAAGATTGGTGAATTGAACTACTATGCTCAGTTTCATGTAATCGACACAGAAACCTCCTACAACATCCTTCTCGGCCGCCCGTGGCTCCATGATCAGGGGTGGTTCCATCCACATTACACCAGTGCTTTCAGTATAGTTCAGATGGAAGTCAACATATTATCTATGCCAATAAAAGACCGTTTCTTGCAATTGAAGCTCACAATGTTGATGCCAAGTTTTACTTCACAGATTCGGAGTCATCCCAAAAGCCAAATGATGGTGACTACAAGTCAGTAAGAAAGACAGAACCTTCGTCCCATGAAGACGTTGAGGACAACGGTCAAACACTGGTGGATATGTTCAAAGAGGAGGAAAGATAAGGCAACCCTTTGACTCCCCATCATCCTAGCATGTTATTCACTACCCCTGAAGAGGAAGCCCCATCTCCACTTGAAGATGAAGCCTCCCCTTCTGCTTCCAATTAGAGCCACCTTTGCAAGAAGATGAACCAGAGGTCACTCCTAAAATGGAGGAAGTCATGGGGATAGAATATTTGGCTCCAATGGTCACCTACACGCCGGACCATGAAAAATTCCTACATGTCCCTATTGCACTCTGGAAAGCAAAAGTGGCGTGCCAACCCCTTGTCCCACCGCAGGGTCAGTTCAGACCAGTTGTCACCCACAAGTTCTGCACTTCCCTTCTTTGGTGGGAGTATAGCAGTTTGAGGAAGGACAACCTTCTCGGCATCAGGAACAGGATCCCCTAGTAGAGTTAAGAAGCGAAGTTCGCAGTCTCCAAAGCCAATTGGAGGTTATGTGTATCACTTCAAAACATCTCAAGGAGTTCGTGCCTAAGACCAAGTGCTATGACAAGCTTGAAGTTAATGCACCTCAAATGAAAGCCAAAGGCCCCCCTGATTGGACTATTTACAGTAAGCAGGCTCATCAATAATGAGAAAAATGGATTATCAGCCTTTGTCCAATCAAATATTAAGGGGAGAAGAAGCAATTGCTCTCCCATTCGAGGTCATTGAAGCCACAACAACTTGTCACAAGACAAAACAAGGCCTAGGATATTCTGCCTTAGCCCCTTGAGACAATAAACATTTCGAGAGGCGCTCAGGCCCAAAAAGAGCAAATGAGTTGTAGTGAAGTAAAAGAAGAATGAAGTCATGCAGTAAAATTAGCCTAAAAAAAAGGCGGCATTTCATTCATAAATTTAGAATTTTTACAAGTGCTGGCAAAGAAAGGGCACTCTAAAAAACGACCAGTAATCTTATTGATCTCTGCTCTAGATACTATAGAAGAAGCTTCGACATGCTGGATATGCTCGTTTAGCTTGACCACCATTTGAGCCTCCTGCTCCATAGAGGCAGTTTCTGATTCGCTAGTGTGAGTGAGTTTTGATAAATCCTCCGCCAAAGAAGCATCCAAGGCCCTTCTCTGAACCATTTCCCCCTGAAGAGCATTAAACTCATCCTTCAGCTTTCATATCTCCTCCCTTATGCCTATCATCCTATTAAAGCAAGCTCTCCCCTCCATCTTGAGATCAAGTTGACGGGCAATCATAGTGGCCTTCTTTTGAGCACAGGCATCTATTCCCTCGTGCTGGTGAGAGATTGACTCCTCTAAGGAAGCCACCTTGTTGGTCTCAGCCTCATGGTGCAACCTCCATCTCTCCAACTCATCTAAAGTAGGGTTAAAATGAGAAAGGACTTTTGACGCGTTCCTCAAAATGTTGGTCACAGCTGCAAATTCCCTGAGTTTGATTATTGCCTCGCCTAGCTCAGCGAGACGCATCTCCCTTATACCCTGAATACCTACACGGAGCATGCCCGCAATTATGCCAGAAACTCCGTTGAAAATAGGTCTAGATGGTATTGTCGGATCCACCACCGCTGAAGGAACTTCGGTTTCGAGGGCTGAGCTCAAAGGGATGACAACCATGTGGGTCACTGGCTCTTCTGGAGCAATTGTAAATCCCAAAGCCTCGAGAACCTCATATTCAGAAGCATCCCCAACCTCGACCTGCTTGGTGCCCTCAGTGGCTGCTTTCTCACCATCACGTGCTAGGGCCACCATCTTGGTCTCAGTATTCTCCGAAGCAATCCCCTCTCCTTGTCTCGCACTCTCTGCCATGGCCTCAACGAGTTCAAGGCCAACATCTCGTCCTTTTTCCTCACTCTCCTTAGCTGTCACTTTAGCCTCAACAAGTTCAGGGCCCATTTTTTCCCTTTAGCCTTCCTCTTCTAAGGTCACCATTTCAAATAAGCAATGACCTCTTCCACTTGGCCTGCATCCTCTACAGTTAAACTCCTGCACAAAGAACTCAACCCCTTCATCTTCTTGACATGTGCCCAGCCTCTTGATGCTTAAGAGCTTCGCTAACCATAAGCCCCTTCTCAAGAAAGATCCATGGGCCATCATCATCCATTAATGTAGCCCCTGTCTCATTCAAAATAGTAACCTCTTGAGAGTCACAGGCCATGACAGTGACAGGTTCCTCTCCATGGGCAATGATCGCAGGGCCTTCAGTCTCATTGATCTCCACTGGAACTGGATCTGATTCAGGAACCACCCTTGGACCTGGAGACACCACCCCAAGTTCCAAAGTCACCTCCCAATCAGAAGCAATGATAATAGGCTTAGAGGATCCGAATTCATCCACCTCGGTCTCTGAAGAATTAGAAAAAAATTCAAGAGAGGCAGAAGATGATCGAGAAAGGGCAGAAAGTGACACTGAGGAATTAGCTACCGCATTAGAAGAGGAAGAGCTACCTCCTAATTCCAAAATCACAAGACGCTTGGCACCCCTACGTCTTCGAGCATGTCTAATCACCTGAGCTGCTGCACGAGTACCGGTAGGGGAAAAACGTTTCCTTTTCTTCCCTCCTGTTGGAGAAGAAGCAGCCACCTCGTAACTCCCCACTTGTGAGCCTGCAACAAGAGCACCGTGAGGGCCGCTTCCAATCAATGTGTTTAAGTCCTGAATTGGACACCCTTCATGACCGGGAACCTTTCGGCCCTCCTTCCAATCGAAGATAGAGCTGAGTTTATCAAAGATGATCCCAGTCTTTTTATTCATTACAAGAAATTGTGGCGAAGTGTCATCAACCGCTATCCCTTGAGGAGTCCTAAGAGCTTGCCAATTCCAGAGATAACCCAAGTAAAAAATCTCGCCAAAAGTAGGAGCATTGACGATCCTCCTTTGTCTATTCTCTTGACTCCAATTGCAATTTTCCCCTTTCCAAGGGTGATAAGCCTCATAGTATCCTGAGCTGGTACTCCTCCACCAGCGTTTATAGGCTTCAGTCACCCGGACCCTTCTGCTAATGTGCGGTAGCACACACTTGCTAATCTCCGTCTCCTCCAAACATGTGAACCGTGCGGTCTGTACATGCTCTGGCAACCAACATTCTCAAAGAGACCCAAGCTCTTCCTTTTTCCTTGTGTTTACTCTGCCATGGTGCTTTTCGAAAAACATAGAGAAAGTGCAGCTCTGATCAAGCCCATGCTGACAGGCGAAGCGATGAGGGAAGTACACTTTTAATTTAGCATAGTGCGGGGTCCGATAGGGAACAACCCCCCCTCTAATGCTCAACATGAACATGAGCTCCCTGATAGTCATGGGAGCGCTGTCCAACTCCTTCCCCAGTTCAATAAAAGCACGATCGGTAAAACTCCCAACGGGAAATGGGACCCACCGCATATTGAGGAGTCATTCCCAAACAAGCTCCGAGCCTCCCCTGAGCTATGAAATATAGCCTTTTGACCAGCAATTCTCATCAAGAAGGGGCACATGTTCTCCCCTGAGCTCTGACTCGTGACATAGGTGGAAGGGAAATAAGGCCCTAGCCATCCATACACGTAATGCATGGGGAATGGAGTCATAAAATCTCCAGGAAAGGCTTCTTTCCCAATAATGCCATTTCCCTCCTCTTTGCCTTTGTATGGCTCCCAGCCCGTGGTAGATGTTGCATAGGACTGGTTGAACGAGAGCGTTCTGGCTTCCCCTTGCCATATCGTAAGCTAGATAGAGTGTTCCTGGTCGGATGTCATCTACTCCTCCAGGAATAATGAATTTGCATAAGAATAAGGCCAGATAAGCGGCCAAGAAGACAGAGTTGTCACTAGTCTCAGGTAGATAGATGGGAGGCATCTCCTTAACAACTACCTTCCCTTTCTTCTTGAAGAGCCTCAAACACCCTCGAGGTAATCCCCGCAAAATAATTTCACCCATTCGGTGAAGGTTACCCAACCGTTGCAAGACTTAGAATGAAGCAACTAGCGTATCTCGAAAAATTTCTGAAGACTGGAAAGCAGTTCCACTCTCTCTAGTCGAGCACTATCAAATATGACTGCTTTTTGAGGCACAAACTCATCAAACATGGCCCTGATCAGTGGAGAACGACCAATAAAATGAAGATCCAATAAGGAGATTCCTGCCTCCCCCTGCCCAAGGAGCCATGTTGCTAACATGACTCCATGTCTCTAGCATAACCTTGACAGTATTGGAGCACCGATCATAATAGCTAGCTGAACACTGAACTGCTGATGTGTGACCCCAGCACCTCGATGGTCTAAGAAGAGTGCCCTTTTAAATATTGGTGATCCCCTTGCACGTGAAGGCTGGCAGAAGACCACATCAGCTCCTTGGTCTTCACAATTCTCTTCCCCAAAGTGGGTAAATTGGCACTGGAGGCCACATTGTTATGCATGCAATGAAGAAGGGCCACTCCTTCTTTGATATGGATATTTCCGTCATCATCCTCCCAGACTTCAAAACGAACGGGGTCAGCAATAAATGGGATGCTGAAAGGCCACTCTGGCCTGCACAATGCCAGATGAGCCAAATGGGCTCGCCCTTCACTAGACTTTTGTCACTAAGTTCATCGGTATTGACATCTCCTCCCCTCGGAGGTTCTTCTCATCAGGAATCCTGTGAGAAGGCCTAACCATCTTATGAAGCTCAAGGACTCACTTATGTTCACAAATCACAAGGGCACAGACTTGCTCCGGCTGTAGTTGTCAAAATCCACTGCTGACTGCGTTCTCTAAAGCCCAACGCCGACTGTGTTCACTAACGCCTAGCGCTAACTGTGTTCACTAACACTTAGCGTCGGATGTGTTCACCAATGCTTAGCATCGGCTATGTTTGCCGGCTGTGTCTGCCAATGCCTAGCGCCGGCTATGTTCTAAATGATTGAGTGCTGGCTATGTTCGCCAAAGCCTAGTGTCGACTGTGTTTTCAAAGGATTATCACTGCTTGTGTTCAAAACTCCTGCACATGCTACAGATTCTGCACGTGTCACCTCGAGCCCCGTTGTGCCACCTAACAACTGCTGCTACGACATGACCTGATGCACGTCCTCGTATGTGTTGACTAATAGTCGATCACCTATTGTTGACCCTTTGTCTCCAAGAGACTGTTCGCCTCCCTGCAACTTCTTTGTTTCCACTAGAAAACTCCCCCTCTAATACTGAAAAACTCCCCCTCTAGTGCCGAAAACTGACTGAGAAACCTTTCTTCTTCTTGCACGCTGCTAGAAGACCACCAAAATCCAACGAAAATCCCCAGGCAGCGCCCTACTGCGAATTCCACCCTTTTTTTCGTTTTGCGCAACCCCCAAAATCACGGTTGGAGTCTCTGAAGCTCCCTGGCAAACTCCCTGTTTTCCTCGCTACCCTAGCAGGAAAACTGCTTCCCTACTCCAAACCCCGACGTGAAAAACCCCTGTGCTCCTTGTGTACCTCTATCGGTATTCTCTCCTTTAGCCAAAGTCCTCTTCTTCTCCCCTGCAACTGCCTGCAAACTTCATGAAAGACTCTGCATGCTTGCCGAAAATTCACGCTCGAGTCTCTTCTTTCTCTCCCACGGTGAAACTTATCATTTTACCTTCGGTGAAAAATAGTAAAAATGAGGTTTACCCCCTTTATATAGGCAGAGCTTCCCTGAAGTGGCCGTTGCAAACCAGGAATGCCACTCAGGTCCTTGAAGGCCAAACGACGATGGAACAGACAGGGTTTGGCTTGGACCCGAGACCCGAATATAGTCTATCGCCGCTCATGAAATCCCATGCATCGTTAGTCAAGACCCGGTTGGGCACGGGCCAAAGACTCGAACACAGGTCATCGCCGCCTGTGTAATCTCAACCCAGTGCCAACTGTGTTCTCAACGACCCAGCACCAGTTGTGTTCTCAAGTACCCAGCTCCAGCTGTGTTTTCAACAACTTAGTGTCGGCTGCATTTTCAAAGCATAGCTCCGGCTGTGTTCTTCAAAACTCAGCATCGGCTATGTTCCCAAGTTTCCTGCCAAGTGTGTTGCAACTGCGCACACTAGCATTGCATGTGTTGTCTCTGCCCATGTGTCCATGCTTCTATTTCTCAAGCCTACTGTAGTGTGTATGACACTCTTCAAGCTAGCGCCACACATGTGCTAGCGGCGTGCATACTAGAACCTGTCTTACAACTATCCTCAGTGAAGTTGCACCTAGGTCGTGACTCATGTTTCCCAGTGGAGTTGCACTCAGGCTGTGACTCATGTTTCCCAGTTGAGTTGCATCCAGGCCGTTCCATCAGGGCCACGACTGGTCATCCCCAATGAGGTTAAGAGCAGGCTACTATTCCTCATCCTCAGTAGGAACTACACCTGTACTGTAGCCCCTTTAATACCCTATGGGTCGGTCTAGCACCAAGACCTCTTATCCTCGGGAGTCAGGTTACCTTCAATGAGCTTGTTCTCTATGGAGTTCCATCTTTCATCTTACGGAGTCATATTTGTCCCCTAAATACCCAGTGAAGTCTGCTTCCCATCTAAAACTCCTGCTATCATGTCATCCCTAGGGAGTAAAATTACTATTCACAGACTTATTCCCCATGGAACTCCACCTATATGGCGACCCACACAATGGTTTGTGTTGCATGACCTTAAACTGCACAGCCATGGTCCGTGCTGCATGACCTTAAACTGGATAGGCATGGTCTGTGCTGCATGACCTTAAATTGCACAGCCATGGTCCAACTATATGACCTTAAACTGTAACGGATGTCTAATTGCACGACCTTAAATCGTAAGGTCCTCGTTGCGTGACTGGAAACTACACAGTCAAGTTGCAAGCTATATGACCTTGAATGTATAGTACACGTCCTGACTACATGACGTTAAAAGGCTTGACACCATGGTCCAAACTATATGACCTTAAATTATAGCAAAGGTCTAGTTGCACGACTCAGAACTGTATGGTCCTAGTTGCATGACTCTAAACTTCATAACCACGATCCAAGCTATATGACCTTAAACCATAGTGCACGTTCTGGCCGCATGACGATAAACTGCTTTGCACAGGTCCCAAAGGCATGACCTTAAACTCGCCCACATGCTTTTTACGTGTGTTTTCATGCACGTCTTCCCTAACCGACCCATTCGTGAGCGCATCACCTTCATTTACCTCCCCAGTGAGTCCATTCATCACATTAAACCCCCATTATACCCTTCTTTCTTCATTACCATCATTTATCACTCCCCAGTGAGTCTTACCCAATGGCAAGCCATCCTAAGATCCATACTCGCCGTTAGCTAGTGGGTCATCACTTTTTCACCTTTCTTCCATACATCATCCAACTTTCATAGGTCGCCTCGTGCATCTCCCCAAAGTGAGTCAAAACTACCACCATACTCACTCCATGGCCTTCATAGAATACCATTCACCTCTTCCACAATGGTCCAGTTGTATGACCTTAAATTGTAGTGCACGTCCTAACTGCATGACGTTAAAAGGCTTCGCACAAGTCCTAAAGGCATGACCCTAAACACGCCTTCACAAAAACATAACGGGCATGATGTATACCTGGACAAGGGAACGCCATGAGTAAAAATGACGGACGGGCATGGTCAAGAAACCATGAGTAAAAGAGTTTCGTGAAAATAATAACCCGGGCACAGTGAAATCCCCAAAGGGCATCGTGAGTAAAAATGAAAAAATAAGGGTGGACATGGACGAAAGGACATGGGTAAAAGAATCTCGAATAAAAGGAAGTTGGTGAAAACCGTCTCTACGGCACTGCTTCCCAAGTCCAAGTGAAAACCCACAAAGGGCACATGAACCAATAAAAAGGTTGATGCAACACTCGCCTCTATAGGTGGCTTCAGCCCATATTAAAAAGAAAAATCCCTAATGTCACAATATGAGACCCAAAAAATATGAGCTTCAAGGAAAAGATTCAGACAGCCTGAGTCCATTCGTAAAAAAAGGACTCGAAGGAAAGAAAACTCGCCAAGAAGGCAAGACCAGTCTCGTGAAGAAGCACTATTCCCACAAGGTCACTAACGCACTTCAAAGATGTTGAAGACACCCAAAGAAAGTCAATTCAATAATGACTTTGGACTTATTATGCAGCAATTAGAATTGAATCCTCAGGGGTCGCCTTTGATAAAGAAGAAAGGCATCTTGATTGCTGCAAATCCTTGCAGTGGGCAGGGGTTATACCCAAAGCTGGTCACCTTGATAAACTGAGGGACCTACCCTTTAAGAAATATCTGGTGCACAACGTAGATGGATACCAACGAAAGGCTCTTCAGCAAACCATCCAGAACAAACAAAATCCTCAAAACGTGGACCAACACTAGAGGATACAAAAAGCGAGACTAAATGGGAAAAATGCCCATTAGCAAGGCACTCGACTGCTAGATGGGCCTGATTTTGACTAACAAGGTCCGTACAAAATCCTCAACTTCAAAATCACAAATAGTCCACGTGAGGTTGAGGACATTGATGGGATCCCTCAAAACAGTCTCTTCTCCCCCTAAAGTCTCTAGGATGGACCTGTACATTACATTCAAATGTCCAAGAACCTTAGTTATGGCATTGCGTGAATCTCCTGATCGTTCACGTGGTCCTGCGGCTAGGAAGAAAAAATTAGTAAAGCCCAAGGAAATCTTTTGAATGTTATTCTTCTCACTTCTCTCGAAATTTGGTGGGGCAAGCTATTTGAACACATTTTTCAGCACCTTGAGTCTCGATGCGGAATAAAAGAGAAATAATTCAATAAAGCCTTTCCTGACATTCTCATAATTGCCTCAGAATGGTTTGGAATCTTCTTAAACACTCCAAAAGGCCACCTGTCCAGTTTTGTCTCAATCCGACATGTCTAAGGCAGCGTAGACAAAGAAACAATTTTAGAAAAATCAGCCTCTAGCACCCTGAAAAGGACCCGGTAACTAGAATTATATTTTTGGTGCATCAAACAGCTAAGGGACCACCTCCATTGGATCCGACACAATCAAAAACCTCCATGGGTCAAGTTTCGGCTTAATCGGACATTCCAGAACAAAGTTGTGGGTTAAACATTAAAAGGGTTAGGTCGCACGCTATTCCCGTCAGGCCTCACTACACCACTCTCAATTAAAGGAGGCTGCTGTGCACAGTCCCGAGCAGCAACTTCAAAGACTCGTATCTCACTCATTCTAAGTCGAATTGCTCTCAAATTAGGTGAGCGTGTTCAACTTATCAAGACGAGCATTTTGATATATGACATAACCCGTGACGATACCCGTGTAGGGAGAAAAACTAGAGAGAAGTTGATGACTCATGAAGATAGTTGCATAAAATTCAACAGCAGCATGCCTCGCTCGGACGACCATATCACGGCGCTCACATATCCGATCAACACAAAACCAATTGCATTACGTACATAAAGTCTAGAGTTATCTTTGGCTCGAACCCTACGTATGATGAATGGTTGGATTCGACCCACGAAGGCGTCAAAGTTGCTACAGATTCCAGCCACCAAAATTCTATTTTCTAGCTAAAAACCCAAGACGACGAAATCTTCATTCGGACACGAACTCGAGCTGCATTTGTTGCAACGTGATCATGATGGCATGCTCAATAAAATTAAGTAAAGAAATCAAAGAAAAACATCAAGAAATAAGCACACTATCGATTGGAAGTTTTCAAGATCTATACAAATTTTGAGTCGCATGATAGTGGTCTAAAAACGCAATCTATGACTTAAAGTTGGTATCAAATCGATCGTCACGCCGAGCAGGATGAGAAAGAAATTATCTTTCTGCCAAACAAGCGTCAGAGCAATCCTGAATCATCTAAGGAAGATCACGCAAGTTCTAGGGCAGCAGTAGGGACTAGTTTACAATTTCATGTATTGTTGGGTACGAGTAAAATAGTCCTTTTTCACCTTATTTTAGAATTTTTTTTAATTCAATTAAATTGCAATTATCATCAATTTAGGTAGTTTTAGGGTGTGCACCCATGTTTGGGCCCAATTCAATAAGTACATGTTAAACATAATTGTTATAAGGACCTTGATTTTTCAATACTCATCAATAAAATTTGAGAGTTTTCACGTTCAAATTGTGGGTACGTCTTGGAGAGAGAGAGAGGAGAGAGAAATAGGAGAGAGAATAAAAGGTTTGGTATCATTTAGTGAAGGTAATTTTATCTCTCCTCTCATCTCTCTCTCTCCTCTCATCACTCTCTTTCTCTCTCCTCCTCTCATCTCTCTCTTTCTCTCCTCTTCTTATCTCTCTCTTTCTCTCTCCTCCTCTCATCTCTCTCTTTCTCTCTCCTCCTCTCATCTCTCTCTTTTTCTCATCTATCTCTTTCTCTCTCTGTCTCTATCTCTCTTTTTTTTTCTCCTCTTATTTATATATATTTATTCACTTTCCTTCTCTCTCTTCTATCTTTATTTTCTTTTTCTTCACTTTCCTTCTCTCTCCTTGTCTCTCTCTCTTTCTTCTTTGATCATGCATGATGGAGCCTATCGGCGAGTGTGATGTCCTCCTACATTTGGGGCATAAGTAGTGGGCCGAGCTTTAACCCGAGTGGTGGGCTGGGCCCTTGTAAAAGTTCATCTTCTTCCCCCATCATGGACGGCGAAAGCTCATCACCATCCATGTTTCCTCTCTCTTCTAATTTGTATGTCATGGACGGCGGAAGCTACTGTGTTAATCTAGGCCATCTAGTCAAATTCATAGCTTCCCAATTCCTTTATTTTGTCTCTTTCTTCTTCTTTTACCTATCCTCTTACCCCTTTTTCTTCTTTTGAATGTACATGCCTACATGCATTCTCTCAAAGACAAGGAGCGGTCACTTGACCGATTGAGCGAGGTTTCTCGAGAAAGCGATGTCAAAGTCTCGGGTTCCCCCGAAACCCGAGATGTATGCCACTAGATCATCTAGATCATGAGCGAGAGATCGAAGCATCTAACCAACGAGGTCATGACTTAGAGTGGTGCTTCCCCTTCTAAGACATAATCACCGAGAAAGTCCAAGGAGGACATGTCACTAGCAGTCTTCTAGGAGATGAAGTTCAAACCGCCAGATTGCTAACACTTATCGAGGACGAAAAAGAATGAAGTCCAAAGGAAGGGAAGTGGTATGCTAAGCAAAGCCGGCTCCGCAGCCACGTGAACCTAGTCAGCCTAGGCCTGTTCCTACAAATGGCAAAAGAAGATGAGCACCAAGATCTCCTTCTCGAAAGAGAAGAGCTTCTCAATCTCAAGATGAGGAAGAATTCCTCGAGCCCCTTCCTCCATTACCGACCCTGCAAGACTTCTTCCCCAAGTCGTTCGCTTCTGCTTATCAAGACGTACAATCCAGTAAGAATGACATTCCTGAACCTTCCTCCATTCAAGTTCCCACCACGTCTGATAAGGGTGCCGACATTAAAAGTAACCCCCAACGATCCAAGCAGAGTGAGGACCTAAAAGATTCCCTGCACACATCCAATTCTGGTGATGACAATAAAAGCTACCCGGATCGGTCCAATCTAAGAGACGACCGTAAAAGCTCTCCCCCACCTTCTATCCCTGACTCTTCTAACCCTTCTTCTTCTTCTGCTAACAAGTCCTTTACAGGTACAACTTTTGAATACCCAGACTTTAAGGCTCTCGATAAAGAGCTGAAAAGTTACAACATTAGCAAGTGGCATCGAAAACAACTGAAGAAGATGGTGGCCCAAGCAGCTGGGTTCCTGATAGTCGCTGACGCCTTGGCATTTAGAGACAACACGAATCCTCCTCCCACTACCGAGGAGCTCATCAGGCAGCACAAGAATCCCAAGGACATGAAACCCCAATGGCCTCCTGCGCCTGATTTCGAACAAAGACTGACAGAGTCAAGGGAGAAGAGCTTCCATTCGCACGAAGCATGCCACATGGTTCAAGTCTCTGAAGCAGTGACCAATATAGACCAAATCAGTCTAAGGTTCAGGAGGAGACTACAGCCGCTCATGCAAAAAATAAGACTCTTGAAGTACCCTAGTCCGTCACTCATCCCATACCCTAACACACCGACCAATCGACCACTCCTTAGATACCCAGGACCACCATTGGTGCCATACACCCAACCATCTCCAAACCCACAACCTCCATCAACCTCTATTCTGCCAACACAAACTCCTATCACCCAATTTAACTAGTCCACGATGGGATCGGCTGAATGACCTAACCAGTCGGTACTAAATTATGTGGCACAACCTTTACCTAAGCCTACCTCACAATCTACTATCTCATTAAAGCCCGTGGTGGGCTCAGGAATACATAGAAATGGTGATCACAAAGACAACAATGATGTGGTGACTGTATCCATGGTCGCTGAATCATAGAACCCTCCTCCCATGCTCTCTGAGCCCTGCTCTTCCCAGCCGACCTAGGTGCCTCAAAATTTTCTCTCCCAACCTTATGCACTCCCTCCCCTTGCAGCCGATCCCTCCTCAAGCAGGCAAGCAGTAGAAGTAGCAACCATGCTCGACACCATCAAAACCCAATTTGAGGTGCAGTTGTCAAAAGCTTGGGTACCTACAAACTCAGAGGTCGAGACATTCGAGGTCAGTGAAGGACCCCTCAGATCACCGACTGATGATGAGATGGAAGTTCAAGAAGCCCTTGAGGAATGGGAAGAAGGTGGGCACGCTACAGTTGATGATCTCAAGGAAATAAACTTGGGCGATGAGAACGACCCGAGGCCAACTTTATTTCTGCTAACATGTCTCCAAATGAGAAGGAGCACTATATGGCCTTCTTACAAGCAAATTGACATGTCTTCACCTGACATTATCATGAGATGCCCGGTCTCAATCCCAAAGTCATGGTACATCGGCTCAGCATTGACCCATCCTTCAAACCCGTAAAGCAGAAATTAAGAAGGTTCCAGCCTCATCTTGAAATGTAGATAGATGCTGAAGTAACAAAACTCAGGGAAGCATGTTTTATTCGGGAGGTCAAATACCCGAAATGGCCCACTAACGTTGTGCCAGTTAAAAAGAAGAATGGGAAAATCAGGGTCTGCATTGATTTTCATGATTTAAATGTTGCTTATCCAAAGAACGACTTCCCATTGTTGTTCACGAAAATGCTTATCGATTCCACAGCCCATTGCCAAATCTTCTCCTTCATGGATGGATATTCAGGGTACAATCAAATAAGGATGGCACCAGAAGATGAAGAGGCCACCTCCTTCTTGACTCCCAAAGGGGTCTTCTGTTACACAATGATGCCATTTAGTTTTAAGAATGCAAATGCTATGTACCAGCATGCAATGACCACCATTTTCAACGATATGCTGCACAAGGAGGTGGAGTGTTATGTGGATGATTTGGTTGTGAAATCCAAAAATAATGATGTTCACATGAATAACCTTGAGCAGGTGTTCGAGCGGCTCCACCTTCATCAGCTCAAGATCATTGAAATGTGTCTTTAGCGTATGTTCAGGGAAATTCTTGGGGTTCATTGTCAAGTATCGAGGACTAGAGATAGAGCTGGTCAAGATCAAGGTAATTCGAGGAATGCCACCGCCATTGACACTCTGAGAACTCTGGTCTCTTCAGAGCCATATTGTTTATATTCAAAGATTCATTTCCAATCTCTCAGGTCGTTATAAGCCTTTTACACACCTGTTAAAGAAAGACTCTCCTTTCATATGGGATGAGGCATGTCAAGTTGCCTTGGATGATATCAAAGAGTACTTGTTATGCCCCCTAGTACTCTCCACGCCAGTGTTTGGAAGGCCCCTCATTCTGTACGTGATCACCCACGACGAATCGCTTAGTGTGCTCTTAACACCGAACAATGAGGGAGGGAAAGAAACCGCTCTGTACTACCTCAGTCGCAGGATGCAAGGGGCTGAAAAGAATTAGCCGCCAATCAAGAAGATGTGTTAGAAACTGATCTTTGCAGCCAAAATCTTCGCCATTATCTGCTCGGTCATGAGGTACAACTTATCTCAAGAGCTGACCCCATCAAGTTCCTCATGACGCGCCCTTGTCTGTCAGGGCGCTTGGCTAAATGGTCACTATTACTAATGGAGTTCAACATCAAGTATGTGCCGCAAAAGGCCGTCAAGGGCCAAGCCCTGGCTGATTTCCTGACAGCACATCCCTTACCGATAGAATCTCCCCTGTCGAGCGACCTCCCCGATGAGGAAGTGTTTTGCGTTGTGGCAGCTTATGATTGGAACATGTACTTTGACGGGGCCTTTCAGTTGGAACAATGTGGTGCCAGCGTAGTGTATTTGACTCCTCAAGATGGTGTAATTCCCTTGTCCTTCTGTCTCGCAAAGGCCGTCTCGCACAATGAGGATGAGTATCAAGCCTTCATAATATGGCTTGAAGTCACCTTAGACCTGAAACTGGAACGGTTGGCCATTTTTAATGATTTCGAGCTGATAATACATCTCAAAGGGATATACGATGTGAGAAAAGATAGTCTCAAGCCCTATCATGACACTGCTAAGACCTTGATGGTGAACCTCGATGAATTTTCATTAGGGCACATCCCTAGAAAGTTGAATTCCCAGGCTGATGCCCTTGCCAAGCTCGGTGCCACTATTCAAAACTCCTCGAAGGAACCCATGCCTATATGGGTAGCAGAGTGGACGCATATCGAGCTGGTTAAAGAGTTAGATGGGGATGATGAAAGGATTCTTTTCCCAAAATTCCCTCCTTACCCATTTGGGGCACTCCTCACTGCCAAGGATGCTTTTGAAGCAGAAAGAAAGGCGCAGCAGGTCTTAGGCGATAAGTCCGAGAAACAAGAAGGGGAGATTTTTGATCCAATATGCACCGAGATCTAGTAGGTTGAGGATTGGAGGGAACCCATAATCAACTTTATTAACACGGCCGGCTATCAGATGATAACATTGAGCGCAACAGTATACGAAGAATGTCCACCAAATACATTCTTCTTGACGGGGATGCTCTCTTTCGATGATCCTTCGATGGGATCCTCCTTCGATGCATCGACACAAAAGGGGCGAGCAAGTACTAAAAGTGCATGCCAAGATCTGTGGTCTTCATCAGTTCAGTCCTACCCTCTACGAATGGATACGCAGGTTGGGGTATTACTAGCCATCGATGGTCGCAGAATCGTTGACCTATGCGAAGAGGTGCCAAGTGTGTCAGATACATTCAAACCTTTTTAACCAGCCACCAGAGCCTCTGCATCCTACAGTGATGTCATGACCCTTATCACAATGGGCCATGGATATTGTCGGACCCATCGACTCGCCCTCAGCATAGGGCCATACCTTCATCTTAGCTGCTACTGATTACTTCTCCAAATGGGCTGAAGCAATCCTTCTCAGACATGTCCCTGTGAATCAGTGGCCAACTTCGTACGACATCACATCATTTACTGATTTGGTGTGCCTAATTAGATCATATCAGATAATGGTCCCCAGTTCAGAAGCCTGCACATCGACCGCTTAGTTGACCAATTTGGCTTCGAGTGGAAGTACTTTATTTTGTACCACCCTCTAGAAAATGGTTTAGCCGAAGGCTTCAACAAGACTCTTTGCAGTGTTCTCAAGAAATCAGTGTAAAAGATAAGGAAAATTGGCATGAGAAGCTTCCCAGGCCTTGTGGGCTTATCGCACCACCTCCCGGAGTGCCACCGACTCTACTCCATATTGATTAGTTTATGGGAGTGAAGCGGTATTGCCCCTCGAGATCCAACTTCCTTCGCTATGCATCACCATACATCAGGATATGAGTAAAGAAGAGCAGGTTAAGCTTTGCTACCAAGATTTAGATAAACCTGACGAGAAGAGATTTGAAGCCCAACAAAACCTTGAACTCCATCGGGGGAGGATAAAAGCACCTTTGGACAAGTCAGTCAAAGTCCGCTCATTCACTCGTGGTGACTTGGTCTTAGCGGTAAAACGACCGATTGTTATGCATGGGCACTGCAAGGGGAAGTTTGAACCAAAGTGGGAAGGCCCTTTCATAATCAAGAGGGTTTCTCCAAATGGAGGATAGATATTGGCCCATTCAAATGGAGAAGAGGCAATGCCTCCTATCAACGGACGTTACTTGAAAAGGTACTACCCATGACTTACGGTCCTGGAGACATGACCTTAAACATGCCCTCACGTCTTTGTATCAAGACGTTAAAACTGCGTGACATATTGTCTGTTTGCATGACTATAAACTGCTTCCCATTCCCACAAACTGTCGTTCGCATACCACAGAGCGCGTTTCTCCGCAGCCTGTTGTACGCATTCTGCTGTCGTGCACGCCTGGCTCCTACAAACTACTATCGAGTACAACCCCTGTATTGCCGAGCACAACCCTTCTTCCTCTACGCACCCACCTTTTCCATGTGCCTCCATGCAGGCCTTCCCTAGCCGGCCGGTTCGTGTGCGCATCGACAAGATTCGACCCTCATCACCTTTTTATCCCAACTAGAGTCATGTTCATGCTTCCCATCACATGAATAGACCCATTTTTAATTACCAGGGAATCACATTCACTCCCTAATCCCCAGTGAATATGCTTCCACTTACCATCCCTCACTGGGCCACCTTCATCATCTAAACCCATTGCTCATAAATTGTCTACGCCATTTCATTCCCCAGTGAGTCCGACCGTCATCCATAGACTCATTCCCCATAGAGTCTACCCCTCACTGAACTACCCTCATACATGGCAACTCACACCCTAAACTGTAGCACACGTCCTAGCTGAATGACCTTAAACCGTTTCGCACCACGGTCCAGTTGCATGACCCTAAACTGTAGCACACGTCCTGACCGCATGACATCAAACTTCTTCGCACCACGGTTTAGTTGTATAATCCTAAATTGTAGCACACGTCCTGACCGCATGATGTTAAACTGTTTTGCACCATGGTCCAGTTGCATGACCCTAAACTGTATCGATACATCCTGACCGCATGACGTTAAACTACTTTGCACCACGGTCCAGCTGCACGACCTTAAACTGTAGCACACGTCCTAGCTGCATGACGATAAACTACTTTACACAACGGTCTAGTCACATGACCCAAAACTGTAGCACACGTTTTGACTGTATGACATTAAACTGCTTTACGCAATGGTCCAAACTATACGACCTCAAACCTATAGCCCACATCCCGGTGGCATGACCTTAAACATGCCTCCACACATGTGTGCCCTCTCTGCAGCACACACGACGTTCGCATGCCCTTCCACACATGCCACACCTAGCCGGCCCATCCGCCTGCTCATACCACCTTCACATCCTCCCTAGTGAGTCCATCTCCATTACCCTTCACAAACTCGCAACATTCCCCAGTGAGTCGTACCAATGCTCATGAAACCATTGTGAGTCATTCCATCATCCATACCCACCGACAGCTAGTGGGCCACCCATTATTCATCTTGCACACAAAACACCACCCATCATACATAGACGGCTCGTGCCATCTCCCCCAAGTGAGTCAAGTCACCTCCATACTCACTCTATGGCCTCCTCAGACCATCATCCATTGCCATCACGGTTCCTAAACTATAGCGCACGTTGTGGCCGCATGACGTTAAACTGCGTCGCATAATGGTCAAGGTTATATGACCTTAAGAAAAAAATAAATAAAATAATAATAATATAGCCCAGGTCCCAGAGGCCTGACCTTAAACTCGTCCTCACAAAAAAATTGGCATGGTGTAAACCAGAAAGGGGAATGCCATGAGTAAATATGACGGACGGGAATGGTCAGGAAACCATGAGTAAAAGTGTTCCGTAAAATAAAAAATGGGCATGGTGAAAACCCAAAAGTGCATCGTAAGCAAAAATTGAAAAAAAAGGCAGATATGGTCATCAGGTCATGGGCAAGAGAGCCTATGAAAACCGTCTTTACGGCACTGCTTCCCCTGGTCCAAGTGAAAACCCGAAAGGGAACTTGGACCAATAAGCAGGTTGATGCAGTGCTCGCCTCCATAGGAGGCTTCAGTCAGCACTTCAGAAAGAAAAATCCCCAGTATAGAATACCTTGCTATTGGAACCCAAAAATAAAGAGCTTCAAGAAAAAAACCCAACAGGGTGAGTTCGTTCATGAAAGGACCCAGAAGTCAAAATAATTGCCATGACGGCAAGTTGCGGTTCCATGCTAAAGGACCCCATTCCCAAGAAATCATCAAAAATATGAAAGCCATTCCCACAAGCCAAAGATGCCCCTCAAAAGTAAGAAACTGCCAAATCAGGTCAATACCTGCCCACAACAATCAGGGTAGAGCCCTTTCAAGGCTGCTTCACCAAACTCCTCCTTGATCGGACCAGATGTTTGAGACAAGCCAACAAAAAGCCCTCGACTGGACTCGAAAGGATAGGACCCACAGAGGTACCTTGCTTGTCAAAGCAAACCTGGTGTAGCAGCAAACAATGCCCCCCACAGGCCCCTTGGCTATCTATCCAAAGAAGAACTCCTAACGTGGATAATGGCCATTCCATGAGATATCCCCCACCAGCAGCAATACGTCCAACCAGGGTGTAGACTTTAAAATCATCCTGACATGGACCATGGGCATTCCATGAGATGTCCCCCACCAGTAGCTCAAGTCTCTTCTCCCCCCATGAAGTCTCCACGTCTGGGTCTACAAGCCCTTAGGAAAGGCCTACAGATGTTTGAGCACCTTGGTCATCCCTACGAGAAGCAGTTTCACATGAGTATCCCTTCGGTGTTCATGTGCTCCAGTAGTCAGGAAGAAAACTAAAGTCGAAGGACAGTTTTTGTTCTGAATGTTGTCCTTCTCGCTTCTCTCGCAGCACAACATTCGATGGGGCAAGCTCTTTGAAGGTATTTTTCAATACTTGTTTCCCCGATGAGAATAAGGAGACAGCAGTTTGTGACCTAGGTCTGCAGGTACCAAAATTCCTGTGGACTATGGAAGTAGTAGGTTAATAAACCCTGATCCAGAAGTGAAATTTTGAAAAGTCTCAGAATGGCCCAAGAAGGTTCAAAATCGTGCCTAAAGGTATCTTAAGAACACCTGTCAATTTTCGTCATGATTCGATAAGTTTAAGGTAGTGTAGACAGAGGAACAGTTTTGGAGAAACGTCCTCTCACGCCTTGAAAATGAACCTTATAAGTACAGCCCTATCACCGTGGAATCAAATGACTGTGGAGCCACTATCATTGGATCTAGAATGTTTGAAAACCCCTAGAGACCAAGTTTAGCTTGATCAGATGTTTTTTGACCAAGTAATGGCCAAATTACCCA
Source organism: Amborella trichopoda (assembly GCF_000471905.2). The sequence goes on from NW_006497279.1 coordinate 929,442, forward strand.
AAACGAGTAGGACTCACGCTATTTTCGTGCACCCTCAATGAACCAGTTTCCATTAATGAAAACTGTGTTTTTGAGTTTCGAGCTGAATTTTGGAAGGCCATATTTCTCTCGTCCCAGGTTAGATCAAGCTCAAATTTTGAGAGCATGTTCGTCTCATCTACCCGAGCATTTCGATATGTGGCATAACCCATGTCGTGGCCTAAGCAGAGAGAAAAAATAGAGAGAAGATTATGATTCAAGTCAAGGTTGTAGATTTTCTTGTAGAAGCGCACCTCAATCGGGCGGCCACATCACGACGCTCGAGTGTTGAATCAGCCTCAAACTAGATCCATTGCGAGCACGAGGTCGGAGGCTTCGTTCGAGACGAACCTAACACATGATGGACAGTCAGATGCACTGCATGGTGGAGTCTTTGTTGTAATTTTCGGCCACTGGAAACCAAATTCTAGCCAAAATGCCAAATTTGGAAAATGGTCGTTCGGACACTAAATCAAGCCACCTTCGTCACCAAATTTTCATGACAGCATGCTCGTCAAAATACAGCATAGAAATCATGGAAAAACATGAAGAAACAGATGTGATCTTGAATCAAAGATCACACGTTTCTCATGATTTTCACTTCTCGTGATCGTAGACCAAAAGTCCGATCCATGGTTCGAAATGGTATCAAAATGATGGCCTTCTCTAGCCAATCAAAAAAAGAGTAATCTTTTGGCCAGATAAAGACTGGAAGGATGGCAAACAGACCCCAGAAGATCACAAAGGTTGCATGGCCATGAGAGGGACCTAATTGGAATTTCAGAATTTGTGGGTGAGGGGCAAAATCATCATTATTCCCTTAATTTCTTAATTTTATTTAATTCATTTAATTCCTATTTTTTCACAATTAGGTTAAAAATTGGGTATCCACCCATGTTTGGATTTAAAATCTATATAAGCACGTGATGTGCGCATGTAACAGACCTGGCTTGATCAATTAAAAAATTGGCTTTTGCTTGAGTTTTTGGGTCATGATTTATAGAGAGAGAGGAGAGAGAATTTTTAGTAGGTACCCCTTAATCAACTAGGTAACTTTCTTTCCCTTTCTTCTTTCTCTCTCTTCTTTCCTTTCTCTCTTTCTTCTTCTTTCCTTTCTCTCTCTTATTCTCTGCTTTCCTCTCTCTACTTGTTCCCTTTATCTCTCCGCTTCTTCCCTTTCTCTTTCTTCTTCTTTTCTTTCTATCTCCATTTCTTCTTTTCTCTCTTTCTTCTTCTTTCCTTTCTCTTTCTGCTTCTTTCCTTTCTCTCACTGCTTCTCTCACTGCTTCTTTCCTTTCTCCCTCTTCCTCTTTCCTCTATCTTCTCTCATTGTCTAGCACGGTGGGGTATACTATCATGCGCAATCTTTCTCTCTTCTCCCTCTTCTATATCTCTGACGGTGGAGTACACCGTCGTGCACAATCTTTCTCTCTTTTCTCTCTCTTCACTCTCTGTCTGCATGACAGAGTACATCGCGTTGTGCACAATCTTTCTCTCTTTGTCTGGCACAGCGGAGTACACCATCATGTGCAATCTTTCTCTCTCTATCTGGCATGGTGGCTTACACCACCATGTGCAACCTTTCTCACTCTGTTTGACATGATGGAGTACACCGTCGTGCGCAACTGTTCTCTCCCTCTGTCTGGCACGATGTGGTGCACTGTCATTGGTGATCTTTCTCACACTTCACTCTCGCTGTGCGCAATCTTTTACTCTCTTCTCTCTCTATCTGGGATGGTGGGATATACCGTAGTGCACAATCTTTCTTTCTCTTCAATCTCTATATCTGATACGTCGGGGTACACCAACGTGCTTGCCATTTCACTCTCCTCTCTTCTTTCTTTCTCTCTCCTCCCCTCTTTCTCTCTTTTTCTTGCTTGATTGAATGGAAGGCTGAGTCTTTTACCGCCACGCCAGAGCAGTTTAGCCGTCGTGCCCGTCTAGCTACAGCGCCAGACTAGCAGTCGTGCTAGTCTTGTCGTCTTGTCAGTCTAACAGCCATGCCCGTCTAGCTACCGCCCCGCCATGCCAGTCTTGCCACAGTGCCAGTCAAGCCGTTGTGCCAAAATTTTCCCTCTCTCTTTCTTTTCTCACTTCTCTTCTCTTCTTCTCTCTTTCTTCTCGTCTCTTCTCCCCCTTTGGAAGGTTTAGCAAGAGCTAAGCTAGCCTTCACCGTTTTCTCTTTCTTCTATCACTTCTCTTCTTTTCTTCTCTCCTTCTTCTCATCTCCTCTACCCTTTGGAAGGTTTAATTAGAGCCATGCTAACCTTCACCCTCTTTCTTATCACTGTTCTTCTTCCTCTCTCTAAAACAATTATTTTTCTTTCTTTACCTCTGAAGAGCTAGGTGAAATCCAAACTCTCATTTCTCTCTTTCTCCAAAAATACATTTTATCTCTAAAGAGTTGGGTGAAAGCCAAACCATCTTTCCTTTCCCTATCTCACCCCTTTTCCTTCATTCCCTACAAAAAGGAGAATGTGTTGTAGTTCCCTGTTAAAGAAGACGCTGGAAGGCTATCCAATTGACACGGACTTTACGACAGGTCCTCCCATTCTCTATGTTGTAAAGTATGTATTCAGGGTCATTCGTAAAGGAGACGCCGTGAGGCTGTCGAACTGACGTAGTTCCCACCATGTTATATTCCCATTTTTCTTCTGAATATACATTATGTGTGTGATCACCCTAAGACAAGGTGGGGTCTTTTGACCCACTTGTCGGTATTCTAATGTGTGTGTGGTCACTGGAAAGACGAAAGAGGTCAAGGGAGGCGATTCCGAACAGGCCACAGGTCAGGGGGCATTCCACGTGATCTAAGAGGGCACTCACGCGAGTAGCCCGAATGTGTCACGGACCCACGTGAGGTGAGTCCCACCTCATGAACCAAATTCCTCTCTCACCTGTTGGTATTCTTGCCCTCGTCTCCTTTACACGTATCCCTAGAGAGGGATCTCAGGTCCCGAGTCTATTTGGAACCTGGAACCATGCCACCAGGTCATCCCGGCCCGGTGTGTGATTTCGACGCACCTAACCACCAGACTGTAACTTGTAGCTTTTCATTCCAATCCTTGCTGCTTTCTATGGCCCGATAGATAATTTTCAAGAGAGTCTTGTTAGTTGCTTCTGCTCGACCATTTCCTTGGGGATAATATGGTGAATAGAATTTCTGCTCTATCCCAATGTTTTTGCACATTCTTGCTACTTTTTCAGTTTTGAAGTTAGTCTCATTGTCCGTGACGATCATTTCAAGGACTCCAAATTTATAGAGGATGTTATTGGTAAGGAACTAGGCCACATGTTGTCCTTTTAACTTCATGAATGAGGCGGCCTCGATCCACTTTGTGAAATATTCGGTAGCAATGAGAGTAAATCTGTGTCCATTAGATGTTTTTGGTGTGATCATCCCAATTATGTCCAGGGCCCACATAAAGAATGGCCAAACTGAAGGTGTTATAGTTGAGCGGCATGGAAGGAGCATGTATGCGGTCCCCATAAACTTGACATTTAGGACATCTCTTCACATATTTTTAGCACTCTTTGGCCATGGTAGTCAAATTGTATCATTTTCTGACCTTTTGAGCTTAGAGTGCAGCCCCTGCATGTCCTCCTTCATCGTGCGGTTCTTTGAGCATCGTGTTGAGCTCTGGTTGGTCAATACAACTTAGGAGGATTACTTCGAAGGACTTCTTAAAGATGATGTTATCTTTGATCAAGAAATTAACTGTGAATCTTATTAGAGCATCTCTATCTCTCTTTGAGGCTCCTTCGGGATACATTTCATCTTTGAATAGGATGGATACATCATGGTACCAAGGCTTAGTTTTGACTATCTGATTGGCCTTGGGGGCGAATACATCTTCTTTTCCTTCTGGTTCTTGATCTTCGTCTTCTGGCTCCATCATAGGACAATAAGGGTCAATTTTGTATATGATGTAGAATGGTTGGACACTCATTTGGGGAGGAATGTCAACCATTGGTGTGAGAGTTTCTAAGGTATCAGCGAACCAGTTGGTTTCCCTTGTCACTTGCTGAAAAATTATTCTTTTTAACTGAGTCCAGGTAGGGACGGAGCTTTTTTTCTCTAAACTTCCCTTCCCTTCATTTCCCTCTTGGTTTGATTTATCAAAAGAAGAGAGTCACCGATGACCCGTAATGGTTCAATTCAGAGTCACAGGTATTTTTGAGACCAGCTATTAAGGCTTCATATTTTACAATGTTTTTGGTGTAAGGAAAATTGAGCCTTATAGTGGTTGGAAACATTATTTTCTCTGGAGAGCATATGATGACTCCGGCACCAGTACTAGAATAATTCATAGCCCTGTCAAAGTATAGTTCCCAAGTAGGATCCTCGATGATAAAGAGGTCCTCATCAAGGAGATACACACAAGCAAGTAAGGAATGCTTGGCTAAGTGATCCGAAATTGGTTGAATCTTGACTGATTTTTTAGTGACATATTTGCTGTCAAATAAAATTAGGAGCATCCTCCACTTGGCTAGTCACCCATTGAGAACATGACTTTCTAGCAGGTACTTGAGTAAATCCATCTTGGATATAAGCTTGATAGTATGAGATAACACGTAATGCGTCAACTTTTGAGTTGCCAACATCAAGGTTAGACAATGATTTTTCATATCAGAGTACCGAGTTTCACAATTGACAATTGTCTTACTTATGTCATAGATGGTCTTTTCTTTTCTTTGATCGTCGTATTTCCTAGCATCACCCCCATTGTCTTGTCTGTGACATCAAGGTAGAGGAACATGGGTTTGTAGGATCAGATGGACTCAAGATCAGTGGTCAAAAAGGTACTCCCTTATGGAATCAAAGGCTTGTTGAAATTCCTCATCTTAGATAAATGGATTGTCCTTCAGAAGGCAATTGAAAGAAGCACATTTCTCAGCTAATCGGGAGAGGAACCTTTAGATAGCTTGGATCCTGCCTTGCAACCGATGAATTTAGCGTATATTTTTTGGTGGTGGTGTCACGACCCCACCCCCTAACCCCTGTCGGAGGGCGACAGAGTGTAGGATCGCGACTGGAGGTTGCGAACATCACTTAGATGGGAGTGGCTCAACGCATGAAAACGCGGAATCAAGAGCAAATCATGAAATAAAGCTAGAATAAAATCATTCATCAAACAAAGAACAATTCAAAAGTACAACCATCGCATTTATATTAGTCTTAAAAGTCTTTACAATTCCTTCTTGGCACTACTGGCCCAAAATACACAAAATGAGTTACACCACACATTACTGAGTCATCCAAACATACAATGAAAGTCTTCAAAGGACGACTTTTAACCTCCCAACTTCAAGCTTCAAAATCCCCATTGGTCACCCACCTTAAGCACAGGTGCCAACACTCTTCACTCTACAGTTGTGAAAATAAGATGGAATGAGCTAACAGCCCAGTAAGCAGATTTACACCATTGCATTCCAACTAGCATGATAGTGATAAAAAAAATACTCCACACACACACACACATACATATACACATGTATCAAATAAAGTCCCTCAACATGCTCCTTACACTCTAACAGAAATGTGAGAAAGGTAGTTCAATATATATATGCATAAGTCACAATTACCTTTCTTAAAGTAGAGTAATAGATACAAAATATCACAATTACAGTTAAAAGCTTATGCAGAAAGCGTAAATAAGTCAGGCAAAAATATCTATTTACTCCTGAAGTAGAAACCACATCGGTCAGGCTAAGCCAATCCTGAACTTGGGACTTCTAACCTGACTCAGGAGGACCATGACAAGTAGAATACCCACTTTGTAAGGTTCACACACACACACACATATCCCCAGCGCGCTTTGGGGTTTTGGATAGGTAGAGGCCTTGCAACAAACTACCCTCTCCTTGTGCCATTTTGGCGAGAGGGCGTTACGCTACCATTAGGTGACCCAATGTGTAGTGCCCACATAGATCTGGGGGGTGCGACCCACCCAAGTACTCACATCCTGAATCCCGTCCTATCATGGGGATTCAGAAAAAAAATCACAGCTGTCAGCACCATCATTCACACAGTACGTGCCCCTTAC